>WARS01000086.1:1582500-1675000 GCA_008933995.1 Datnioides undecimradiatus | reverse complement strand
TTCATGTTCACTTCCTGTGTTGGCGTGCTCTTTGGTCACAGTGACGGTCACTGAGCTGCAGCTGTGAAACGTGGAGCATCAGGACGAAGTGACTGGAATCAGCTGCGAGCTCCTGAGTCCGGCTCTGTCTCTGTAAATAAGACGTTTATCATCACTTCATACGCATGGGTGGAGTTTAACAACAGTCAGTGCTCATACACGTGTGAAGGTATTTTGGATGGGGCTGTGTGTGGGCGTGTGTGTGTGTGTGTGTGTGTGCTCAGCCTCTCTCTGATGTTCAGCCTCACGTGGGCTCCGGGGTCTTTTCAGCGTCTCCTTGTCACATTTCTGTGACAGCAGACACAACAGGACCCCATTAGCGTCCCCTCAGAGACAAACAAACGGCGGCGCCGCCCCTCGTGCACGTGCGTTTCTCCTGCTAATGGATGCTTTTCACCGCCGCCGGCCTGCACTCTCAGCCTCTTTAATGATTTTTCTTTTTCCATCCACACAGCTTTATTCTGGTTTGGTTCCCAGAGCGAGCTGCAGACCTGGATGCATGCACATCCGACATGTTTTCATGCTCTTTTACATGCTTTTAATAAAGAAATGGCCACAAGATGATATAAACATGCTCACTAAAGTGCAATGAACAGAGCATGTGACAGTTTAGTGACCAATGACACGTCTCATATCACCCAGAGGAGGTTGCTCAGTCAGTTGCATCATTTAAAGCTCAATATCGATGCACTAACTAGGAAAAGTACAGCAGCACTCAGCTGATGCACCTTCTGCTGCGGAGTTGAATTCATTTACTGCAGCTGCAGGAGAGCCTGCCCGGAGTGTAGCTGCAGTCATGATCGTCTGTGGGTGCATGTGTGTAAAGTTCACCTTCTCTGATCTTCCCATCAAACATGGCTGCCGACCAGCTCTGTGGTCGAGCCCCTGACTGTCGCTGCTGCTAAAGGTTTGCAGCTAAAGTCAACGTTCACCAGTCGATTTGAGTTGATTTGTGAGTGTGAGTCTGTTCTCGCGGTCGCTCTGCCGCGCTCTGCATGAACACTGATGAGTTTGTTGACACACAGGACTCAGACTGGATTTGAACAAGGTCTAGTTGAGGTCAGAGCTCTGAAAGGCTCTTTAGTTCTGCGTCACCATCTCTCTCGCCGCTCTCCCCTCCCCCTCCTCACCCTCTACCCTCCCCGGCTGATCACGCTCACACGGCGTGGACCCGGCATGGCGATACCGGCCGGCATCGCGTTACCGCTGCACACTCCTGCTGCAGAACCCCGTCAGCTGCTGCCGCTCTGACAGGAATAGCGCTCCTCACACTCAAACGTGACCCCAGCTGGGAAATCTAACAGAGCGGCTGAGGAGCGAAGCTTAAAAAGGTTTGAAGCCGTCGCCACGTGAGGCCGGTGAGGGAAGCTTCGCCGCAGCAGAGACTGCTGGTGTCGTTACGTTTGAGTAGAACTCAGGTGGTTCTGCTCGTGGGCTGGTGATCAGCCTGCACGCCACATCTAAGGACTTTCATTCATGCACATACGTTTAAAACCATGAGCGCTTCATGAGACACTGCAGGACAGGAAGACTCACCCGGGTCAGCTGACATTCATCAACAACAAAACATTGAATCAAACTCTTAAAGCTGGTTTCATGAGGACATTGTACTGAACCCGCTCTCCTCAGCCTGGTGCAGATGACGCAGGTGATGCACCAAGCCTTCACATTAACGTCACTGGACAGCAGGTCTGTCAGTCAGGGTTATCTTTGTTGCCATGACAACAAAGATAACCCTGACTGACACCGTTAAATGATTGCGGCGTGGTTATTTTTAGGAAAAGAAATAAGATAAGTGTACGAAGTCAGTGAACGAGGCGCGATTTGATCGAGGTCTGAGGGCCGCGTGGGAGCCAGCTGATCACTCCTTGACCCCGGCGGCTCCTATTATCCTGGTGAATAAACTGACCCGCCGCAGATAAGACGGGGAATGTTCTTAGAAATGAGGTGAACTCTGGTTGGTCAGGACTTAAAGAAAGAAGCGTTTGTGGCCGTGAAGTCGTATTCAGCTCGGCATCTCCACCCTGTTCCTATCAGAGCTTCGTTATCTCCTGAGCCGAGCTTATCGACGGCTCTTATCGCCTCCACCTGCTGACTTTAGTCAAACTCTGACCCAGAATAGCAAAAGACTGAGAGTCTACAGCCATGCTAACATGCTAACAGGACACAGGTGTGGGGTTTTTTGTATGTTTAGCACCTTAGCTTTGCTTGCTAGCATGCTAACTTAATTAGCACCTCGTCGCCTGGTAACCAGCTCAGGTTGATGTGTGATGCATGAAACGTTTGTGTCTTAACGATCGCAGCGGTAACAGGAGCCGCAGGGAAATATGGCCGCAAACAACAGCGTTAGCGTCGAATCAAACGACTGCAGCTGTCGTACGTTTGCAGCCGCCGTGTCTCAGCCCCGCCCCTCGCCTCTCTGAGTGTCCGGATCGGCCACACCTGAGCTTCATTCAGTCATCATCCTCAGCGCAGCCTCATATCAAACCCGGAGCGAGTGTTTCTGAGCTGTTTGTCAGTCTGACGCTGCTTCGGTCGCATGGTTTCACTTTGACTCCTCCTGTTTCTCCTGTTTTCTGGTCAAATGCAGAGCTCGTTCCTCTGTTTGGACCTGAGGACCGGTTTAATTAGCGTTGGTTTATCAGTCTGGCTGCATCGTTTGCTTCGATCTCTGCAAAATTAGCCCATTTCACTGAGCTCATTTCAGTTTGTTTCAGTGTTTCTGCAGACTGTGGATGTGACTCTCTGAGCCTCCTCAGACTTAAAGTAAACGTCCTAACAAACACTGAAGAGACATTTCCGCAGGAATTTGATCATAAACTGATCATAAGGTTTGCTCTGGATTTTGACCCTTCAGGAGATTCCCAAAGTTATGGGAAGCTCAGCCAAATGACATCACAGCAGTGCGTCCAATGGCTGTGGAGACATTTCAGTAAAAGCCAGGCGTGGGTAGTTTGTGCCGACCACAGGAAAATAGTTTGAGTAGTTATGAAAACCCAGAGAACGTCTTAAATCCATGTTTTAGTGTTAAACAGGGAAGGTTCAGGGTGAGACGTGATGAGACGTGCAGGTAAACATGGAGGAAGACGCTGACTCACTCCTGAAATATGATGCGTGATGGAGCTGCACACACACACACACACACACACACGTGACACAAACATAAACACACACTGCTGTTTGTCTGTGTCAAAGCATTTTTTAGTTACTGTGTTTATCATAAAACAATCCTCCCTCTCCTCCCCCTCCTCACCCCTGATCCACTGTTTGCACGCTGCTATCAGCTGAAGGGGGAAGCTCATCAAACGCTCTGACCTCGACCGTGACCCCTGACCCCTGTGTTTGATGACCAGGTGTTACACATGCTACAGAGGGCGTGTTGCGTGCATGTTAGACCACGGCGACACGTGAACTGAGCTGAAGCTGAAACATCAGACAGAGACTTTACATCATTTGTTTAAACTTTGCACCCACGTTTCAGGAAACATGTCTCTGATTGGCTGACAGGTGTCACATGTCACATCAGACAAGTTCAAATTCAAGGTGCTTCTTATTTACATGAGCTTTTCCATTTCACGCACCTTTATTTATGCTTCATGCAGCAGCAACTTGTGATGATTACATAGAATCTGATGCATCGCTGCAGGTGCAAGTCGAACATCTGCAGCAGGACGCAGATGCATTAATGCAGCAGGATACAGACGCATTAATGCATCTGCAGCAGGACACAGATGCATTAATGCAGCAGGAAGTTCAGTGTTTTTACAGAAAAAGGAAAAATAAACTGATGTTAAAAGAATGAAAATGCAAAAGTACAGACAGATTCACAAGATGAGAAGAAGTCACACTGAAAAGAAAACAATATATATAAATAGATGAATATCATAATTTTTTAAATTTGCCTGTGCATTAGCTGATAAACTGTGGCTTGGGTTTAATCTTCGTGTCGTCTGTTATCGGCTGTTAATGACGGGAATGATGACTCGGCAAATACCAGATTGCCGCTGCTCTGAGTCACTGATGATGGAAGATGTTGCTGTGGCTGACAATAATCCCGGTTTATGTCCAAACAGCTTTAGCTGACACTGCAAACATGCTGTCGCTCACAGCTCATCAAACATGGAGGCTTGTTTCAAACTGTGCAAACTTAATCTAACGTGTTGTGACGTTTGGACGCGCAGCGAGGGATGACACAGGGTCTCATCACTGTGAAACAATAACAGCTCAGTCTGGACTGAGAAAACATCCTAATTTGGGATTTTTTGGGTGAAAGTCCTGTTTTGAGGGCTGCTCCCAGAGACGCCGCTGCAGGAGAAGCTACAGCCAACGACCTCGGACCACGTCTGGAGCGAGAATCTGCTCAGCATGAACACAACTACACGACAACTCAGATCGATGCAGGAAAACAGGGATTTTTCCATATGAGTGATGCAAAGACTGTTTGTGCACTCCGGTGTGTGTTCCTCTGCAGGAGCACAAGCAGCAGGCGTCTGTGTTTCAGCCTCTGTGTCTGTTTATTCCGTTTAATAAAGTGCTGCAGGACGGGCTGACGTCAGAGCGCCGAGTGGCGAGCTTTATTAAACACAGGACGCCATTACACATTCTTTCTGCTGCGTTATGTAACTGAACTTTTCCAAAGAAGCTCTTTGAGGAGCCGTTCGCTTTCATGTGCAGCACAAATACACAGAGCTGGGAGGCCTGAATCAGATGTGAGATGGGGCAGGAGGCTTTATTCAACCTCCCTGTGCCTCGAACACCTCGTTATCCTGCAGTGTCTGAGCCCGGAGCGCGCCGCGGCTGAAACTCAGGCGCTTTAACAGCAGCTGAGGAACATTCAGTCCTGCAGAGCTAATCTGGTACCTGAAACAGGACTTTGTGCCCAAATTTGGTGCCGTGGTCAAAACCACAAACCACACTAATCCACCATGAGACCCAGACCCGAAAGCCCTCTGCTGTTTCCTGACCTCCTCGACCATCCTGCAGCCTCCAAAATAGCACAGGACAGATGCAGATTTCAAGCCCGGACCGTGGATCAGATCCCAGCAGCTCAGTTGTTGAGGTCCTGCCGGGTGAAGCTCGGCCTCAGAAACACTCGTGCAGGCTCTGCGCTGCAAACAACAAGGTCTTTGTTGTCTAAAATAGTCCCACCTGAGCGCCACGGAGACACGACTGCGCCGCTGTTGCTCGCGGTTACATGTGCTGAAGTGTTTCTGCGCTGAGTTTTTCAAATGAATATGTTTTTCCTCATTTCGGGTCCGTAGTTAAAGTTTCATCGGTGCCTGTGAGTTAATGTTTCCCACTGACACAGCACCAACCTCCCTCACACAGACTCAACACAGCGGTGCAGCGTTGGGGAAACCCTGGACTGTACTGATGCGATGACACAGAACAGGTTGTGCTTTGTAAGGTTCAGGAAACTCGAGTCTCTGACTGTGTCTCTGCACCGACGCCTCGTGCAGCAACTGAAATGACACATTTTTGCTTCTGATCTCCTTTTATTGTGTTAAAAACACTGATTCTGACTCAGTAAAACAGCAACTAAGCTGCGAGTTAATATGCAAAATATTAAGATTCACATTTACAACCCAAAGAACTCGTGCATCAGGTGTCTTTGAAACATAAGCAGAGATTTTAATTCAACAGATATTGTGAAAATAAGGAAACTGTAGTTTTTTAAATGCGATTTTAAAAAAGTACAAAGTGTGTATGAGGTGGGATCTGGGTCCTGGTGTTGTCAGACTTGAAGTGGCAAATCTGAGCCTCTCGGTGCCAAAAACACTTTGAGAAGTCGAGCTTTGCTGCAGTGAAAGTGCCGGGAAGCGTCCGGCTGCAGCGCTCTCACTGATCGACTGCAGGAGTCACTCTGACACAAACTCACCAGGGAGCGTGGTTTAAAACGGTCGGAGCTCGTTGTTTCTGCAGCGCCTGACGTGTGCGACGCCTCGATGCATCAACATGTGGATCATGAACGTCGCAGCTCACTTCAGACGTCATCGCTTCGTGACTCCAACTTACTTTCTGTTACGGCACCACAACGGGTAACATGACTCATGCTTTAGTGCTAATTATAGTGTTTACTGTGTGTGTGTGTGTGTGTGTCTGGCTCATATGTGTCCCAGCATGCCTACGTATCTTGTGCATGTCCAGCTCAGAGACAGACTCTGTGTCAGTGTCCAGGCCTCAGCAGACCAAACCGGACTCCAGACTATTTCTGTCCCGGTCCAACCACGGTCAGGCTCCTCCCGCCCCCCCGCCACAGAACAGGGCGTCTGTGCTGAGACGCACTCGTCCTCGCAGAACCTTTGAGAGATCAGCTGTAAAACTCTAAATGCATCTGTGCAGGTGGACTGTCTGCTCGCCGTATATTTATCTGTTTTCATGTGTATGTGTCATGTGTCTGCAGCTCAGCGCGGTTCACTCTCCGATCTCCAGCTGCTTTGAACAGATTCTCACAGAAATGTGAGGAAACTTGATAAAAGCTGAAATGTTTGAGGTTCAGCAGCGTTTGGGAGGTTAAAGTAGACTCTGTTTGGTTAAACTCACATTTAAAAAGGAAATCTCTGCTTTTGTCTCAAAGACAATCAACATCTCAACACCTGCTGCACGAGGTCTTTGGTTTGTAGATGTGAATCTTAATATTTCTCATGCTAACACACAGCTTAGCTTAGCCGCTGTTATCGCAGAAGAAGAGGAGCAATAATGTGAAATTAGCTGTTGTGCAGGACGTCGGTGCAGAGAAACAATCAGACTCTTTGTGTCTGACACACACACACACACACACACACACACACACACACACACCCCATCAGGATCAATACAGGGCGAGCAGTTAGACCAATCAAACACACAAACATGCTAAAATAATACCACCTGTCCTGACTGAACGCTTATCACCCGGGTCACGTGACAGAGAGCTGATGACCTTTGACCTTTCAGATGAGACAACATGTATGCATAGGCCGTAACACACACACACACACACACACAAAACCAACAAGGATGTAAACAGTTGTGTGACCTTGTGAAGTTCAAGCTCACACACCCCCACACTGATGTATGTATCTCAATATAAAGTACAAATATGAAGTGTATTATGTTAACCTCCACACACACACACACACACACACACACACACACCTGGTCACCTAGTTTTTTCCTCTCTGGTTTTATTTGTTCTCGGGGGGGGTCGATGTTGGTTCAGTCCGAACAGTGTGTGGATGTGCTGTTCCCGTCCTGCACAGTGTGTCTCTGCTCCACACACACAACACAACAGCTGTTATTTACTTTGATTTCTTTTATTCTGACTTGTGTCGACCTGTTCGCTCAGGTGTGTGCCAGCAGCTCCACCCTGCAACAGTAATTTACAACAGGCATCTTGAGACAGTACAATATTAAATAATACAGGAGGGTCCTGACTGCAGCGCGCGGCTCCTGTGTGGTTGAATTAAAGATGACCGGCTGTTTGCTGAGCTCTGCGTCTGTTTCCCTGTATTTTCACACATAACTTGCCTGGAGGACACTTAGGCTGAATCAACTGTTTGTTTTCATCCTCGCTCACCTATAATGACGCCTTTAATCGCCTTAAATGTGACTTTCTCAAGAAATGATGCACAATATGAACAAAACATCAACTGTTGTGTTCAGGCCAGCGTGAAAAGGTCTGCATAGAAACATCTTGATTTCTGTTTGTCTTTAACAGCTGAGAGCACGGTGACACCTGTGAGCATCAGTTACCTCAGAGTCTGACACTGTTTATGTTTTCTTTATGTGCGCTGGAGCAAAAGCACATAGATGTAATTAAGAAATCAGTATAAACCCTAAAACTCAAGATGTGCCTTTTTATTTCAAAGCCAATCTTTTCAAACACGTTCACAGACGATGATGATGATACTAAAACTGCATTTTTGTATGTTGCAACTTGGATTTACTGAATTATTTAATATAAATATCATTTGGAAATTCACATTTATTTAACTTTTATTACTGTTCATTAACAATCCGTGCTAATATCCCACGCAGCCGTTTTGGCCACTTCCTGCATGAAAAACTGTTAAATTAAGGTTAAATGCATAAAATCAGAGGCTGTAAATGAGTCTGAGGGGATGTTTTTGTAGTTTTGGTCTGTTTTTGGGTCAAAGTTTGAGCTGTTATATGTCAAACATGCTGGTTAGCTTATGCTAGCTAGCTTGTGGCTAACGTCTGTGTAGCTGCTGCATTAGGGTGAAAACACACACGTACTGAAAAACTGGCACATTTATAAAGAAACAAAAGGGCACAAATATGAATAATATTAATATCTGAGACAATAATCATTAGTTTGTGGCTGGACCTGCTTTATTCCACTGTTAGCACACAGGTAGCAGCTGTGGCTAACTTAGCTTCCACTGACTTTAGCTGCAGAGCCTGAACTTTGGTTGTTTTGAAGTTTGCAGCTAATAACGATCAGCAGTGGTTCATGCAGCACTCAGGCTCTGTGAAAGCCTGCAGGGCTCTTAAACTGAACTGACTGTGTTGTTGTCATCCTCTCTCATGACTGCAACTCTTTAAGCCTCCTAAAATGTGACTTTCTAGAAATCCTGCACGTTATAAACAAATAAAACACAACAGCAATCTTAAACCTTCAAAAGGAAGTCAACAAGAAGACGCCTGCACAGAAACGTCTTTTAAAGAATGCTGCGTGGCAACTTATTTTTCATTTTCATTTAGATTTCCTGTATTAGTCCCACACCGGGGAAATTTCAGTGCCACAGCAGCAGGAAAAGCCAGAAGAACAGTGCACACCAGAAATATAAAATTTATATATATAAATTCTGTATATATAAAAATATAAAAAATAATTTTAAAAATATATATCAGTGGAAGAGAAATATATACAGCACAATAAATATGTGTGTTTACCGTATATGTTATTGCACATGTTGATATAGCACGTATATCTGTAGATGCATGTGGTGAGTGTCTACTGAGAGCAGGCTTGATTGGACAGTCACAGTAAACCTATCTTCAGTCGATCACTCATTGTGTTCGTCTCCAGTGCAGATGCTGTACACGCAGTCTTCACAGTCACTGACCCATCGATGCAGCAGATCACAGTGTTTTCATGTTTTCAGCTGTGTTACCATAAATCCTCTGAGTCCTGCACACAAATCAAATTCTCATTCATCCTTTAATTTAATTTGACAAAAACTTTCCCACCTTTTCATTTTTCACATTATATTTTTATTTAAGTGAGGAGTTTTTTCCTTTAAGTTAACGTAAAAACAGCATCTGCAGCTTTAAGCCTGCAGCACACTCGACGCAGATGAAGAATCATCCTTAGGTGACTGTATTTAAAGTGTCGAAGGCTCTGGCTTGTTTTTGTGACCTTTCTGTCACGGCATGGGAGGTTTTCTGTCTTTGCATCCTCATTGCATCATTTCGGTCCAGTCAGTCTCTGCATGCAGCCTGGCCTCCGTTAATGTTTGACCGGGGGTGGACTGCACGCTACACGTGACTCCGACTGCACACTCCCTGGCTGCCGGTCAAACTATAGGATAAATGGATGTAACCACTGTTCAGACATTCAAAGAATATACTCTCATTGACTGTCGGCTGTTGGTGCACATGATAAAATAATAAGAGTAATAAAAACTGTTCAGTCAACAGTTTAACATCTGTTGATCAGCAGACGAGCCATATTACTGATGCTTTGCATTGTTTGGTGTAGACAGACGATGAATTGGTCTTTGCTACGCAGTTATAATACAAACACACAGATAAACGACGGGTCCTGATGTGAAGCATCGTACAGGCTCATGTGTGTCCATTGTATAGTGTCATTCTTCATCTTCTCCATCACATTTATACACCTGCAAACAAAAAACAAGAGAGATTAGTGAAATGTCGTAATGTGTCCTGAACAAATCAGGTCAAACATGAACCATGAGAGTAAACCCTGAGGAGATGACAGATGTTGAATCTGACCCTCAGATTCATATAAGAAACGAGCATTAATCCCATATTTCCACCACATTTCACTGGCGCTCTCATCGTGTTGCAGCATCTTCTCCAGCGATGCTTTAATGGACTGGAGAACCAGAGCCACCAGCTGTTGATCCCCTCACTCCTGATAGCTGCATCGCTTTTTTGGATCAAAATGCACATTCATTTGCATTTTTTGCAGATTTGCTTGATATTCTGTTTAAAAATGCACCAGTTTTGGATCAAAACTACGGCTGATTGTTGGCGCTGACGGGCTGTTCGCTGTGTGTTTGTCCTTGATCCACCACAGAAACCACAGACCTTACACTGATATCTCAGCTACGTGCCTGCAGCAGCGCCACAGCGGGACAGTAACTGTGCACACTTGTTGTAAAGTCACTGGGTATTTCCTTACAGACACACCTTCCTGAATTCACCTCTGACCTGAAGACAGAACGGAGACAAGAATGTAAACAGAGAGACGGAAATGAGAGCGCAGTAAACAAAAGACAGTGAATTCATTGTGGACACAGAGAGATGGACAGAACGATGCTGGTCCCGCTGATCCGTCAGGAAATTACAGGTATTACAGGAATGCGCTTCCTTGGGGCCGGCAGGTGGAGATGAGCCGGAGCCCGAGGGGCGGGCTGAGTTCAGGATGAAGGCGTCTTTTGAAGCTGATTTGGGATCAGCGTTTTCCATTTTTACACAATAAACCGCACAGTGAGAGCAGCAGGAGCAGGCGAGCTTCACCTCGGAGGATCGAACTGGGATCAGTGAGGATTATCCGGCATACTGTCCCGAAATGAAAAGCAAACGCACGAACGGCCATGAGACGCCTTCTTCCATCTAAATGTTGTTACTGGACATTTAGACTCGTGATGTTTCAGGTTCTGCAGCTTGTTTCTTTCTCCTGCTGTCAGTGAAAATACGACCACACCTCTGACCCGTGAAAATGTTGTTCCATGGTGCTTTCAGGGTCCTTCCCTAAAGCTTCTCCATATATAAGAGAAATTCCCAGAAAATCAGAGTTAAGCTGGCACTTAAAGAGTTAAAACTATGATAAAACAGGCATTTGCAGGCCTGAGAAGGTCATCCCGGACCAGCCCGAGGTCCTTCCTCTGTGCATGCCAGGGAGAGGGAGTGAGCGCTCTTCCTGCTGAATATGAATCTGGCTCGGACGCTCACAGAAACGGCTGCAGGCGGTTTGAAGCTTTCTCTGCTTTCATCCTCGTATCAAAACGCACAACAAATGGAGGGCTATTGTGTCACTCTGCAAACTTTACTGTTAAAGTGTGTTTGCAGAGTTTAAGGTTTAATTATTTATTTAAGGATCTTGTAAATTAAGACAAACTGTGCAACATAGGTCATAAACTGAGGTCAAGCTGTGCCTGTATCCGAGGGGAGAATCAGGTTTTTGAGACTTAACAAGCTGTTGCAGCACGACGGCATCATGTGGGTCAACATACACTGACCGACTGATGACTGGTCACTCTGTTTCACAGACTGGAGCGTCCTTTAACTCCTGACACAGTAACAGTGCTGGTGTTTGTGTCCTTAAAGACGCAGTGAGTTTTAAAATGACCAGAAACCAAAGTTAATACTAAGATCACCTCAACATGAAACTCAAACACGCTGCTGTTAAACAGAAAAACTGTCATCGCTGCACTGATTGTTCAGTCGCTTCCTGTTGATGTTTTACAGTGAACGCTCCCCAGAGAGGGCACTGCTCTGCACTTCCTCTCTTAAACACTGTTTAAAGTGAACCAGGTGGAGCTAAACCTCCACCAGCAGTAGATCAACACAATAAACAGCCGCAGTATCATTATTACATGCGTGTGCAACTTTATTTCTTTATTTCCCCAGGAGAGCAAAGTGCATTGAACTAGCACAACAGCTAACCACAAACGCTACTGCAGTAATTAGAGCAAAGCAGGCAAACGAGATGTGCAACCAACCCCAGGGTTAAGGAATGGTACGGTCCACTTTAGGGGGGTGAAATCATGTTACAGGATCCTGTGGACAGAAATATGGGAAATGTTTGGTAATCGTAACTTGACCCCTTGGCCTGTCTCGAATAAAGGCCTGGTTTGCCCTTTCGCTGAGGTAAACATGGGCCCATGCATTAATTATTAATCTACTTGAATTGTTTGTAAACACACGTTTGTTTACAAACATTACTTATGTAATCAAACCTTAAACAGCATCATAAAACTATGAATAACGCCGTCAGGGTTGAGTCAAGGCTCGAAAAGACCAATCAGACGGCAGCTTGATGCTTCTCACTTCAGTGTTTTTGTGCTTGTTTATTCATGTTTGTGATTTTATTCGTTCTGTACTCTGAGCGACACATTGGGCATGAATTATAGTTTGTGTATTTTGAATATAATTACATAATTAAGTGTTTGCTTGACAACACTTTGTGTAGCAGCCGTGTGTTTTATCTTTATTGGCTTCATCGCTAACTACCAGAGCATGAGAACAGAGGGAGTCAGGAGACACGGACATTTTAGCACAAATATGGAAATTTATTTTTCTGAAAAGGAAATACATGTCTGACAACGGTGCGTGACAGCGACACACACCTTCAAGTGACACAAAATGCTGGGGTTCAGACACAAAACATTTCAACGAAAGAGAAATCGCAGCTCCAGCCACACGTTCTGTACACTCAGCTCATAATTGCACTTGTGAGAACAAGCAGGTAAAAACATTCGGCCTTTGCATCGTTCCTTTTTTCTCTCGACATGCCGTAACCACAGAAATTTCCAAACATCCCCCATCTCCTTCTTTCGAGACAACCAATCACGTGCAGAGTCTCTCCTGTGACACATCTGTTGATAGCAGCTCGGTTTCCGGAACAAACTTGCATCAAAATTACCTCAGCCTAACGCTTCTCATCGGACAAACGTGCAATTTACATGGAGGGAAGGAAAAAGGGCTGCATGACTCAGATTTATAGAAATTTAAGGCCATTTTGAATCATCCGATTCTCCCGTGCAGGTGCAAATCGTTTAGTGTGCATCGTCGTTTTCATTAGAAACGAATCAGCTGGGTTCGTTTCAGCAGAGAAGCATTTCGGCGTCATGCACTCCCCGTCCTTTCCCTTCAATGTGAAGGACTCAATCAGCCCCAGCGCTTCAGTTTACAGACATCACATTGAGAGGGACATCTCAATCAGTGCATATTCAACAAATAGTCTGTGTTTTTAGTGGGCGGGCACTCTGAGAAGGCACATTAATGTTTTACAAAAGGAGGAAAGATGTGAGATGTGGCAGCTTTCGTCCTCCAACCACAGATCATCAAGTCTCTCAGGCCAAACGACCACGTTACAGCAAAGAAAGCAGGTCAGTTGAGTGCATTGCAGTTCAGTTCCTGTGTGGTTTGTGCACTTCCTGCTGGGAAAGCAGAGGTTGTTTGCTTCAGTTTACATTCTGGCTGAGAGCCAGTCTGAGCTCAGACCCACAGCTGGGTTCGTGCTGAATGCCCCGTCAGTGTCTCTTATCTTACTTTAATGCCATTTCAGCAAACAATGTGATATTTTCACCAGTAAGGCACGGTGTTATCAATCTGACCCCAGCTCTGCCACCCGGGAAAGAGTTCGTTGGACATGCGTGGGCTGCCAAACTGGTCAAACTCCATCTCCAGCAGCTTCACGCCGCCGTTTTTGTGCTCCGAAGACTTCTTCTGCTCAACAGAAGACAACGGCGGCTGAATGTCCTCTCCGTTCCACCCGGCGTGCTTGAGAACATAGTTCTTGCCGTCGTTATTGTCCCAGAAGGTCTGGTCCTGCACTTTGAAGCAGATGCAGAACTCGACCCGATTCTGCGGCGAGATGTAGGCGGGCAGCTCCAGGACGAATGCGAAGGTGTCAGTATCCTGGCAGCTGTAGACGTTGTTCATGAAGGTGCAATCGATGTCGGTGAAGCTGGCCCACGAGTCGAAAGTGGCTCGCAGCTGCACCGACTTCTCAAACCCCACGTTTCGGACCTTGATGGTGCCGGTCAGCAAGCGCTCCTGCAGCGAGCAGTTCTCCAGGCAGACCGAGTTCTGAATCAGGCGGTTCCGGAAATCCAGGTAGTCAGCGGAGGGCTGCTTAAAGTCCAGCACCAGGCTGCGAACCGAGCTGATCTTTAGATCCATGGTGGCTGTTTCCAGGTCGGCCATGTCGAACTGCAGCTCCTCTGAGATTCCCCCACAGTGTTTGTTTCGATACGGCTCATCGTCGAACTTGGAGAAGACGTGGATGGCGGTGAGCGACATGCCCTTCGAGTCTGCAAACACCACCTTCTTCTTGCAGGCTTTGTTGTTGCTGCTCCAGCCCATGCAGCCGCCTTCATCCACAGCCTTCTGCTGGTTGCTGAGGCAGGGCCGCAGGGGTTTGTACAGCTGCTGCTTGTGGCTGCGGGCGGTGGACTGGTTGACCCGGTTCTTGGCCCTCTGCAGGTCCTCGTAGGAGCTCAGGAAGCCTCGGAGAGGAGGCGGAGAGTGGCTGATGTAGAATCTCATCGCCACATCCATCGGCATTACTGGGCCGGGCATCGCTGATGGACTGAAAGACCTGAGCACGCTGAGGAGGAGGAGGGAGGAGTCGTGAGAGGGAGGGAGGGAGACGGGAGGTGGAAAGAGAAAGACAAAATCACTTTTTTCACTTCAAAGAGTTCCTGTTTGATGAAACTCATCACTTCTACAACCAGGAATCTGCTAAATTCACTCAGTTTATAATGAAAATGAAGTTTTATTTAAACTGTGGTCGAATTAAAATCAGTCACACAATAAAAGTCGTACAAAGGTTCGATGTCCTGCGTCACTTCTGCAAAACTAAACTAAATAACTGAAATGCCTCCGGGTCTTACCTTGCAGTACTCATGGAATAAGGACGTGAACGGCTCCGACGGAGAAAGAGGCTTTTTAAGAGTTCAGAAACTGTGGAGCGGCTCTTTTCTAGAAGCTCATGCCGTCGTCACTCCCCCTTTTCTCTTCCACCTCTCTTGCTCTCTTCCTGCCTCTCAGTGCCGAGGCTGCTCTGCACTCTGGGATTTCAACTGCCACATAGAGACAATTTGCATACGGTGTCATATGGTTCCTCCAGCAGCCAATAGAAGGCGAGCTGAACTCCTCGCCAACCAATGGGGCGGGCTGGACCTGGCTGCAGTCCAGCTGATAGGGGAGTGTCGGCTGCATGGGCCTGCGTGGTTGGGATGCCTCAGCCTTGCCTCAGCTGCTATTTGAGAAGCATGATGGACCCCTGCTGGAGGCGCAGACGATCTTCAGATTACTCACGGCTGCGCAAACCCTCGGGCTCGACCGGGACTCCTGCAGCTCCCCGGCAGCGTTACTCACCGCGACTCTGATGAAACATCATTAAACATGCTCCAAACGTTGTTCAACAGGCAAATCAGACTCATTTCCTCATGAAGCCTGAAACGTGTCCACCACAAACAGGGTTTTACTAACTTTAATGTAAAGAATATAAAAACCGTTTACACCTAAAATCTATTGTTTTATGTTCTTTTCCAACAGAATTACAGTTTTTATTATTTGTATTCCTTGTTTATTGAGAAAAGCTGAATGAAAATGTCTCAAAGTGACCAGTTCGGTGTCTGTCAGTGAGAAATAACCAGAACAGATGATGAAGGTGCTGATTGGACCTGATGTGATTTGAACACCATTAATGAGGTGATTAACGACGTCCTCCTCCGCCTGCCTGTGTTAAAAGACGCGCAGTGAAACTTTAGAAACTTTAAATGTGATGAAATCAGCGGCGGCGCGTCCTCCTTCGTGTTGACACTGATGCTATTTTTACGGTTTATTTGCTTCATTGATTGAGTCGAGTTAAACATTAAGCTGTGCAACACGAGACAGACACCTGACTCGTTATCGGCTCAAACACTTAATTCAATTAAAACGCTGTCAAGCGTCTCGAGCGTCTCCTGCAGCTCGCCTCGCGCTGCTGACACATCTGGCTCGGACACATCTGCATCTGCCTGATGGAGCGACCTCCTGAAGCTGCCCCCAGGCCTCCACCATCACCCCCGGGTCAGAGGGCGGCTCTCCTCGCCTCACCCCCTCCCCCCTCCTCCCCCCGCAGTGATGCCTCAGCGCACCTCTAAATAATCTGAGACTTTAGACTCAAAACACCGACATGCCGCTTTCACATGGTCGTACAGACAACAGACGGGATGTCACCGCGAGGAGCCGTTACCACAGCACGTATTAATCAGACAAGCTATTGATTAGTCATTAATTAGTTGATTAAGAAAGAAGTCAGGCATGAAGAAGGCTCATTTTCATAATTAGTAACTAAGTGCTTCATTAACGACCTCTGTATGATCATTTACATATTATATCTATTAATCAATAGATTGATTAGATCATTCATGAGTGGATCCTTGTTTACTGATTATTTATTCATTCATTACTAATTACTTCTACATCAGTTACTGTTTGTTGTGGATAATACTCAGTAGTTACTGAGTAATCCGGATTCCCCGTTCATTAGTTACCTGTTCTTTAATTAATGAATTATTACCTAAAAACAGCCTTAATTAGAATTAATAATGAAATATAGTTTATGAACTGATCAGCTCATCAGATAAAGGTTCATTAACAGTCAGTTTCTGGTTTGCTTCCTTTATTTGTGCATTTGAAGCCGAGTGAAGTGATGAAAATACACATTTTAAACACTGAGAGCTGATTTACAGTCAGACACGTTAATATAATGTTCCTCATTTCAAAGTTTCCATTATAAAATGTCAAGTTAAACTAATATTTTAGACATAATTTAATATTTACAGTATATTATTAATGTGCAACCTTTATATTTCTGTCTTTTAGATGTGC
Organism: Datnioides undecimradiatus; assembly: GCA_008933995.1. Taxonomy (NCBI): domain Eukaryota; kingdom Metazoa; phylum Chordata; class Actinopteri; order Lobotiformes; family Datnioididae; genus Datnioides; species Datnioides undecimradiatus. Next base: position 1,658,158 of record WARS01000086.1, on the reverse strand, counting down.
AGAGTGATATATAATATAATTTGGTGGATCAGCTGTTTTTGGTGGATCAGCCGTCAACAGAACAGATTTCTGGTTTTATCCGTTGACTCGCTCTGAGCTCGGACTATCATGCAGCGTCCATGTGATGTGAGTTAGAAGTCTGGGAGAAAGAAAACAAGAGGTTAAACAAACTGAGCAGCTCAGGGCCGAGCGCATCGGACGAATGAAACCAGATGAAATATGAAAACACTTGAGCTCATGGGAGGAGCGGCGGCGCGCAGCGTGTCGACATGTTGTTGCAGCGTCGCAGTCGTGGCTTTTTATCAGAAACAGTTGCTCAAGAGAAGCTGATACGCATCTTTCTGCACCCACAGCACCCACTCAGTCAGCCACAGGCCGGTGGTCACACTAATTATCGTTATTAATCAGTGATTTGATTTGATGTTTGTGTGAAGTTTGGGCACATTTAGTCTCTGAAATGTCAAAAAAGAATAAAACAGAGTCGAAGGTTAAAGCTCCACGTCTGAAAAGCTGCAGCTTTAAACATTTAACCTTGATAAATATCATTAATGTTGTTGTTTTATTGACTAATTGATCAGTTTGTGGTTTATTAACCTCTATAGTGAAGCATGGGTCGCAGGGGGCCGGAGTCCCAGCATGCACTGGGCAAAAGGCAGGTAAACAGCCAGCAAACAGGCTGCCAGGTCATGACAGGCAAACAAATATGAATTATTAATATTTATGATAATAACAAGTAATAACAAAAACTGAATATATGTAGCATGGAAGCCGGTAAAGTGCTGAAATAAAGGTTAATGTCAGATCTTTGCTCTGCTGGAGCCTCTCACATCGCGTTTCATCCCTCCGTGACCTTCCCTCGCCGGCTCAGCTGTGTGTACATATTGCTAAAGCACGAATTCAGACCCAACAAACACGAATCAGGGACAATAAACCGCAAAAAGCAAAGAGCGGAGATAAGATCAGTGTCAGTTTACCTGCTGTTACATCATGAAGCGCTGAATAAAAAACACATTTAATCATGTTTTTTCATGTTTGTGCTGAATATTTTATGTCATAGTTTATATTTCTGCTCATTTCAAACTCTCATATTTACAATATTTTAATGCTTTAAGGGCTTTTTCTCATAAACTCTGCACTGTAATGTCATAAAACAGACTAAACCAACATGAAAAGCATGTTTATATAAGATCTAACACTAGAATACCCACTGCAGTCACTGCCTGTGTGTGTGTGTGTGTTCTGGGTATAATTTGGGAAAGTTTCACCCTGTATTGACTTTCATTGAATCTGATTTATTGATCTTCTGTTTGATCAGCGACTCAGACTGAAGCTCGTGTCCTCGTCTGGGAAATCCACCTGAGAAAAGACCCGTTCTGTGCAAACATGACGGTAAATTCAGCGAGTTTGGAAACGACGGGGTTACGACAGAGAGAGAGAGCGAGGGAGAGAGAGACAGAGAGAGGGAGAGAGAGAGAGAGAGAGGGAGAGAGAGAGAGCGACAGAGCGAGAGAGAGAGCGAGGGGGAGAGAGAGAGAGAGAGAGAGGGAGAGAGAGGGAGAGAGGGAGAGAGACAGAGAGAGGGAGACAGAGAGAGGGAGAGAGAGAGAGCGACAGAGCGAGAGAGAGAGCGAGGGAGAGAGAGAGAGAGAGAGAGCGAGGGAGAGAGAGAGAGCGACAGAGCGAGAGAGAGAGCGAGAGAGAGAGCGAGAGAGAGAGAGAGAGTGAGGGAGAGAGAGAGAGAGCGACAGAGCGAGAGAGAGAGCGAGGGAGAGAGAGAGCGACAGAGCGAGAGAGAGAGCGAGGGAGAGAGAGAGAGCGAGGGAGAGAGAGAGAGCGAGGGAGAGAGAGAGCGACAGAGCGAGAGAGAGAGTGAGGGAGAGAGAGAGAGAGGGAGGGGGGAGAGAGAGACAGAGAAAGAGAGAGAGAGCGAGGGAGAGAGAGCGACAGAGCGAGAGAGACAGAGAGAGAGAGAGAGCGAGAGAGAGAGACAGAGAGAAGGAGAGAGAGACAGAGAGACAGAGACAGAGAGAGAGACAGAGAGCGAGGGAGAGAGAGAGAGAGGGAGAGAGACAGAGACAGAGAGAGCGACAGAGCGAGGGGGAGAGAGAGAGAGAGGGAGGAGAGAGAGAGGGAGAGAGGGAGAGAGAGAGAGAGAGAGAGACAGAGAGAGCGAGACAGAGAGAGAGAGAGACCTTGTGACACCGTTGGCTCCCGTGTGATTTCCTGGCTGCCAGTTGGCACGGTTACCATTCACATAATAACCACTCCACGGCCTGCAGGGGAACAGGAGAGGTTATCGGGCTCTGTGATTGGCCGACCGCCGTCACATGACTTGGATCTCTCTTCAGCTGTTGACAGCTCTGAGGTTATGTGTGACTCTATTTCCCACGAGCCCTCAGACGCAGCAGAGCGGGGTGTTTCATATCAGGCATCAGGATGAAAATAGTCCTGATTCCTTCAGTGTGTGTTACTTCAGTTAATTCAGCTCGTTATCATCAGAGTAATGAGGCTCAATCAGCTGTAACCATGCTGGATACCTGCAAACATTCAGGCTCTTTGCTGCCAGGTTGAAGTTGCAGTGTGCAGATTGTGCAAACTCTCATGTGCACATTCATTCTTACCTTCAGTGACATACAATAAGGAGTCGTCTGCATATAAAAGCACCCAAAGATTGAAAACGTGCAGCCCTCGGGTTATTAATTACTAATTAACTGGGAGCAGGAATGTGAAATTGACCCAACTGCAGCACATTTCATGCTGAACCTGATTCAGATCTGTTTGCCTGGTTCGTGCAGTTTGTTTCCTGGTGTGAAGCTGTCAGGAACCAGGAAGAGCTCCTATAATTCATCTGTATATATGCATGGAAATCATTTGGTAACCATGGTAACGCTTTTCACACAGACCACGGTCATTATCATAAGAATCACCCGTCTCCACCTCATGTTTCACATCAGTGTGTTGATTTGTGGTCCAACATGCTAATGATGCTAATAATCAGCTCTCTGTGACACCAAACAACATGAAAACACACACCAGGAACGTTAAAGTGCTGCAGAGACGACGGTCCTGATGCTGCAGAGACGACGGTCCTGATGCTGCAGAGACGACGGTCCTGATGCTGCAGGACGACGGTCTTCACATGTCCAGTCATTCACTGTCTGTATTTATAACTTTCACACTAACTTTGTGCAAACAAACTGAGACGATAGCTGGTTTGCACAGAGCAGGAAGTGGACCTTAGCTAACACCAAAATATCCAGAGAATGTCACTGATCAATGTGTGTTGATGAAGCGTGATTTGGCACCGCATCACCTTCAATAATCAACAGTGAGGCCTAAACAATAGTCCAGGCTGCAGCTGATGATGAAACAGAATGAAATGAGTGAACGACAGAGCGAATCAATCAGCTCTTACAGCATCAGAGACTTTGACTCAAACTGTTTCTGCTGAATTTTCAGACTTTTTGTAGTTTTATGATATTTTCTAGGTTCATGTGTGAATGTGTGTGTGTGTGTGTGTGTGTGTGTGTGTGACCCGTCAGTCTGCAGATGCATGCTGAGCATCTGGAGATCATCCAGTGATGTGGAGTTAGCACTGAGGTTTTAATATCATGAGCTTTAAATAAAACTGAACTTGGTCACATCCAGCAGTGAAAGCATGAATGAAGGTCTTTGCTTCGATCCATCGGACACATCGACGATGATGTGTTTGATGTTTAGTGTAATGGTGAGGGTGGTTTCTAAAGGACCTCCTGCTGCTTTCCGCAGCTGCAAACATACACATATTTCATATTTTAATGAATTTTACCTGCAAACATGCAGCTGAGAGACGAACTGAGCCTGTTAACAGGAATAAAAGAAACCTGATATGGAAAAAGACTAAATGTAGATCTGTATTCCACTCATGCAGCGGTCAGTCGGTCAAACGCCTCGATGCACTTTAAACAATGCAGTGTGTCCTCACGTCGCCGCATGTCTCTGCAGCAGAAATAGAAACTGACTTCAGCGCAGGCAGATCAAACGGCTCAGATAAGGATGCACTCGACTCGTTAGACGACATGTTTATTGTCGGCTTTGGATGACGGAAATATCACAGGGGGGTTTAGCTGCCGTGAGAGGGAAGGAGAAGACTGCAGCTTACATGCGTTACCAGCAGGTGTTAATGCAATTCACTTTAATCACACTGTGACTAACGAGCCGCCGTACGGCTCCAGGTGGAAACCTCAGTGAGACGAAGGAGGAGAGGTCATTGGCTGCACAGACCTGCAGAGACGGAGCCTGGAGTCTGATTAAACCCCTGCATGTGCTGCAGACACACAGGACACCGACCAACACTCACACTCCAGCATGTATGAAAGGAGGCTCATGTTCACAGACTTTGCTTCTCTGCATGTGCACACAACAGGAGCAGATGCAAAGACTAACTGCACTCACAGTCCTCGCCTCGTTAGCAGCACCTTAGCATTATTTATAACGTGCAGCAGCGTCTGGTGACAGTTTGTTTTTTTGGTTAAACTCAGGATATGGTGGAAGTTACCACCATCAGCTTGTTCTCTTTACTGAAAGTCCTGTTTGTTTCATCCGTCCATCCACGCTGAACTGTTTCCTGACTTGATCTCTGACAAACAGAGGAACAAACCAACTGCACTGAAAACTGACAAAAGGAGCTCCAGACCAGCAGAGGAGCTGGCAGTGGGTCTGGGTCGGCACTACAGAGAGCGTCCATGTGCCCAGAATGAGATCAAGTGTGAGATGGATCCTCAGCGATACTCTAAACCTGAAAGAGATCGGCTCAGCCTGCTCCAGACTGACACAGTAACAGTGACAAACACACGCTGAAGTCTGCAGATAAAGGGGTTTTATTATATATTAAACACAGCAGGTCAGCTTCATTCGCCTCAGATGTTGGCTCATTATGACTTGTATGCTTTTATGACCCCTGTGCAGCCTGAATCAGGTCACACAGGTAAACATTAGCAGTGACCCACCTGTCATTGTCTCCGTGTTTGTGTTGAGGGTTGAGGGCGTGTCTGCGGCAAACGGGCCGACAGCGCCCAATGCAGGTTCGCTGCAGGGAGGGAATCTGGGTTGTGATCTGACCTGGTGTAACCCTGGACACACACACACACACACACACACACACACACACACACACACACACACACACACACACACCTCTTCATGACATGCATAACACACAGCAGCATCCTACGGCTGCAGCAAACCTCAGCACTCACCTGTCCTACATTTTCTCTATTTTAGGGCCTGTTGTTGGTCGGTTGCTGCAGGTTGCAGAGTGTATTTGATGGCTGATGCATGCAGGAGTTCAGCATCTGCTAATAATGAAGCTCGACTTTAATTGTTGAGCAACAGAGAATTTAACCTTTGAATATTTTCTTGTTTGTTTGTTTGTTTATATGTTTTTAGCAGAAATCAGACGGTAAAAGCTGTGAAATCGTCTGTTTTACGATGAGTCTGTTGGTGGTTTATTAATCTGCACAGCTGTGATGTTATTCCATGAATTTCATGAGGCCTTCAAACCAGATTCAGTCCAAAGACTCACTGAGCTGGAATCAGTCAGGGAGGCATCAGTGTCAGTGTTCAGGTGTCAGTCCTGAAAAGCTCCAATCAGCCAGAATAACTGGAGACACCTGTGCAGGAGGTGAACTCCCACCTGTTTCACTGTGATTCACTTTCTAAATAACAGAGGAAAGGAAGTAGGAAACACCTGTGAGCAGAGAAGCTCGAGAAACCAAACTGTGACTGTTGAAACTCTGCAGCAGAGTGTCGGTTTAACAATGTTCACGATGTTTCTGCAGTGAGCAAAGCAGCAGTTCTGTTATATTTCACACACTTAAAGTCATTTACAGGCAAAAAACATACATCAAATGTAAAACTGAGGCGTAACAGCAGAGAAAAGATCAGACTCTGGATCAGCTGCAGTTCCACAGACGCTGTTACAGTAGCTGTGGCCTTTAATTAAACACTTACACTAAACCCACAAACCTGTTAACACTGTGATTTAAATAGACAGGTGTCATTAAGGCATGAGGGCAGAGGCAGGTCGACACGTCTGCACACTGACGGCTTCCTGTCACAGGTCTCAGGTCTGTAATAACCTGCCAGTCCACCTGTCTGTCTACCTGCCTGTCTACCTGTCTGTCCACCTGATCTGCTGCTGAAGGTTTTAACGAGCCAGTTGCATGAAACTGAAAGTGCAGCTAACAATGCTAACATGCTAACTGACCGAATGCTAACGCCAGTCTTACTGAGTCCTGTTTGCTGTTTCTGTGTGAGTGAACGTCTGGAAACACGGCGTCTGTCACGCAGCCTCCGACAGCCACAGCGAGGAAACCAAAGGGAACTCGCCGCGTCATCCAGCGTCAGACACACGTTCAGCAGCTTCCTCCGCTCATGCTGACTCACCTGCAGCCGCCGCCGCCAAAGAAAGGTCATGTGAACATGTTGCGGTGCTTCGTCTGGACTCAGGTCTGCTGAGGTGTGTGTCCCTCTTTCACCCTCAGCCACTGACAGCCACACACACACATTCACCGAGCATGTGGAGTGTGACACGTATGCAGTTATCTGTCGTCAGCTCTTATGTGAGCCACTTTAACACACACACACACACACACACACAGACGCACACACTGGCAGGTGTCTATGGACAGACTTGTGCAAAGGTCAAGACTCCAGTGTGTGTGTGTGTGTGTGTGTGTGTAATCACAGTAAAGTTAATCCCGGTGCATGCCAACACCCTGACTGCAGCATGCTAAATGCTAAAATGCTGCCAAACACCTTGCATGCTAAGTATTAGCACATCAGCTAACAGCAGCCCTGGAAGCTGAAGCTGGCCTTCAACTTTGCTGAGAGTTGAACTGAGCCGAGTTGAATTTTGTCCTCAGCTGGCCCCCGTACACAGAGAAAACAGCCCGCGGACGCAGTTTGACCACGGTCAGGACAAACCGGCGGTCTGAGTCTGAGACTAGTCCTGTTTGTTGTTTTTATCCGTCCGATGGTTTGTTGATGTTTTTAATGAAATGAAAACCGCAGCAGCTGGAAGCCTATGGCACACAGACTCTATAGATCACAGCTTTACTTTGTTTCATGCAGCTACGTGTCACGATTTACTGTCAAACGCTGCTTTAGAGCTGCTGTGTCTCCTTATTTGCAGCTCTTGTACGATGATGTGGTGATATTCAGCGATGTGTCATGCAGTGAAACTGGTTACAGCTTTAATTATCTGCTGGAGGGAGTGTAAAATGCTTTCATCCAAAGCATGAAATGATGTGACCGACCTGATGAGCCCAGGTCAGGTCTAAATTAGAATAAACGTATAATATTTAAATTGAAATATTGTTAAATGAGCCACGTTTGTCAGACTCTCCCGCTCTCTCCTGCAGACGTGACCCACTCGCTGAGAACGAGGCCACGATGAATCACCTGTTGCACGTCTCAACCGTCAGATGAAGACGGCGGGTTATGATGTAAGAGGCGGCGCCTGCTTGAAACACACCTGTTTTCCTTTTTTCAAACGAGGTGACACGCTGCTATCAGGTGGACGCAGCCGCAGTTCAGGAGGACAAACCAATCAGGCAGCAGAGATAAGAGCGGTGACGAAGCGTCGACTCTTCTGAAACTCTGTGAGGTTAAAACCTGAGCACAAAGCAAAGTGTCGCTTCCTTCATCTCATCATTTCATTCATTAACTCATTTATTCATTCCCTGTTGCAGCTGGAAGCCTCATTAATAACTGAGCCCGGCTGGTTTCTGCTGTTCACGCCTGCAGGTCATGAGCACGCGTTGATGATTGAACAGCGACCTCTGCTGGTCAAACCTCTGCAGGCTGCGTGTCTGACATGAGTCCAGCAGCATCGTTTGTGTGTTCACTAACAGCATCCATGCACATCACGAGGTCTGATTCACGGTTTCATGCAGACTGAGTGCTTTAATCATTTGGATCAAGCTTTGCAGATGTAAAACGAGCTGGAATCAAACTCTTTATTGTGAGTAACGTGTGATTTTTGTGTTTTATCAGAAATAAAATGGCTTCTTGCTGAGACGTTTTCTGAGTTTGACATGTTGCAGTTTTTCCAGCAGAGAGCAGCAGAGACTCACTGACCTCAGGATGAACACTCATTTAACCTAAACAGAGAAGCAGCAGCAGCAGACTGATGAAGACCTGGGGTCAGATCAGTGATGATCTGCAGCTTCTCCTCATGTCTGAAACTCAGCTGCACAAATAGAAGAGCTCTTATTCCAATAAAGCCAATGAAACACTGCACTAATATCCTGTTTACATTCATCTCTGCTTAATGAAACAACACGAAACCTTCTTCATGTGTCTGACCAGGTCGACTCTGTCATACCTGCTGATTTCCACGTCTGTGGAACAGGTTTCTGCTCTGCGTTCAGCTGAGACACATGATCTGAAACTGTAAATGCATGTACAGCACAAAGCTCCCAGCAGACTAACTGGAGTTTAACACAACAACAGTGGAAACTGGGACCATGAACGTAAACGCAGTCACTGAGAGGTGAGTTTGGCTGATTGGCTGTGTGCAGGTTGCTCCCGGCAGCCGATTGGTTCCTCAGAGTCTGCCACGCGCAGAGTTTAGACGTCAACAGATGCAAATAAAGTGTAACCTGTGTTACCATCAACACATTTCCAAGTACGATTAGAGCTTCAACGATGGAGCGTTTCAGAGTAAATATGATACGATGTGTTGGTTTGTTTCGTGTAGTCTCCATTTCCAGCGGGTTTAAACATGAACACGCAGGTTTCCCAGAGACCTCGTCTGCTGCTCACTGGCTTTGCTCTGCAGCGTGTGTGTGTGTGTGTGTGTGTGTGTGCGTGCGTGTGTGTGTGTGTGTGTGTGTGCGTGCGCGTGTGTGTGCGTGCAATGACTAAAAGGGAGGAGAAATGAAGATGGTGGAGAAAAGCCGTGGAATAAAAGCAGAGCTGAGCTGAGGCGCGGAGCTGCCAGACCCTCGCTGTGCCCGGGTCCTGGCCGGCAGGCAGCCAGCGTCCGACATGGGGGGTCTTAGAGTCCGGATCTATGGAGGATCTGACCCATGCTGCCCCCTGCTGAGTGAGGGTGTGTGTGTGTGTGTGAGTGTGTGTGTTGTAAAGGACAATCAGGCCACCATGGTGATCTGAAGTGGGAGAGGCGATTATGATGTTGGTAGCCCGTGATAGCAGACGATTCACCTGATCGGCCTTTCCCACTGCCTGCACGCTGCCGCCGCCGCAGTCCAGCAGCTCAGACAAAGTGAGCGTGCTGCACTTTGACTCGACATGCTCTCACTGAAACACGTCAGAGCTGCGGTTCAGTTCAGTTTAACAGCATTTTCTGTCGCTGAGCTTTGCTTCAAATGAAAAATGCATTTTAATGTAAATTAACATGTGATTAAAGCAACAAAGGCCACAGTTAGCTCACTGCTGCCGAGCCTCCTCTCTCTGAGGCTGCACCTGATCAGGAGGTTAATCAGCAGCATTGGACGCACCTGAACCAGGTGTGCAGCCTTCATATGAGCCGACGGAGCAGCAGCTACTTTCCCCTGCAGCTGACTGACTGCACACTTTCATCCCAGTGTGTTTGATGGATTTTATCATTTTATTAGCAAATTAATAACTTTATTATTTAGTTTGCCTGTCAGGAGCGAAGCTGTGACACCAGGAAACATCAAAACCTCAAAAAGGCTCTGAACAAAAACTGCATGTTTTCTTTTTAATGAAAACGAGTAAACAAGTGAAAAATGCTAATGAATAGTTAGCATGTTAGCATGTTAGTGTGTTCACAGGATGAACACATGAATGAATGAGTGAATGAATGAAGGAAGGAAGGAAGTGTTAGATCACCAATCACCAATGCAGAAAGATCTCCAGGTCATGTGTGAGTGTGTGTGTGTGTGTGTGTGTGTGTGTGTGTGTGTGTGTGTGTGTGTGTGTGTGCATGTGTGTGTGTCTCAGCAAGTACACACACACATGCACACACTTGTGCCCACAGGGTCACACAACCCCTTTTAAGAAATTGCACACTGCACTATATACATCCTGCCAAATTGCTATAGATCCCACTACAACACACACACACACCTCTGTGGTTGTTGGCATGGCAACCACTGAGAGGCGTCCAGGCTTTCCACATTCCCACTTCTTCCCGTCTCTTTCTGTCCTTGGGAATCGTTGCTCCTCAGAGTTAGCAGCTCTATTTTTAAAGGCCGAGCACCGAGCGACTCCGGATCAGGATCAGGATGCCTCAGGATCAACCCATGAGACTCAGCTGACTCTGACTCTCATTGTATGTGGCATGGTCACTGAAACACAGCAGACAGCTGCAGATAGCTGTCAGTCAAAGAAGCCCCGCCCCTTCATTCTGCATAACTTCAGGTGTTAATCTGATTTAAAGGAGTGAGTTCTATATAAATTCAGCCCGTACAGTCGTCATGAACGGGGAAACTAGCTGCAGAGACCAAACCGTTGTTTGTACCAGGCTGTAAACATGTTTACTGCTGCATTTTAACATGGGGGTCTATGGGGACTGACTCGCTGCTGGAGCCTCTGGTGGACGCTCAGGGAGCTGCAGCTCTGACGTGTTTCAGGTTCAGCATGTCCAGTCAAAGTGCACCAGACACCAGGGGGCGGGGCTTATGAGCTGCACTGCAGCCAGACACCAGGGGGCGCTGCAGGTGTTTTGAATGTGTTTTAACACAAATAAGCAACAATTCCTGCAAACTCAAGATGAAATTTTCCTCCAGAGTAAAACGTCTTTGTCATGTGAACGTGTTGTACCTGGGTTTCCACTCTAACAACTGATTGGAGGACAGACTCAAGTACTTTCAGCCTCTTCAGCCTCTTTCTCGTCTGTCTGCTGCCTCAGTGAGGATGCTCCACGCTGTCGATGGGCTGTAAAATCCACTGTCTCTGCAGGATATTTGCAAAATGAGACAGACGTGTTGCAGTAAAGTAAAGTCCTGACTTCCTGCTGCAAATGTGGGTGGTATCACTCAAGGTTACAGCTGCACAGTTTAGCTACATGTGACTGCAATCGCCATAAATCTGGGATTTCAGGAAGCACAACTCAGCCGCAGATCGGTGCAGAGGTGCAGCTGTAACTGTTTTCACCTGTCTCTTTAAAGCTTTGCTGCAACGTGAACAGGTCAATAAACAGCACAGCGACAGGAAAGATGAGAGAAAAGATGTTCCTCATCCATAATTCATAGCTTTATGACATGGAACAATGAAAAGTGGCCACGGCTGAAAGGTCTGAATCCATTGACAGGTCCTGCTCCAGCTGACAGATGCTTCCTGCAGAAAAGGAGCAGTCCTCACAAAAAACACACAATTCTGCCGTAAACGACTCAAAACAACTGGACCTTTGTTCTTCGTGCTGATGACTCTGTTTCTACATTATCTTAATGTTTTCAGACTCAGAGACTCTGTGAATCCAGATCACGCTCTGTTATCGGCTTCACTTCCTGTCTGTGGCGTCATCGCCTCTCTGATCATGTGTCAGTGATGTTTAAGTGTTAACGAGCTACAAGTTGCAGCTTCGACCAAAACGTCAGTTGAGCAGAATTCTGAGGTCGGTCGCTCACAGAAACACTCAGCAGAGTAAAATCGTTCCTCTATCATTAGTTTCATGTTCCTCTCTCTGTGTTATTAATGAATTCATCTGTTTATCTGGTGTCACTGTGGCTCTGATGAGGGTGAAGGACATAAAACCTCTGTGAACATCAACGATCACGTCTGTCTGTGGCTCTGACTGAAGAAGTTCCTCAGACATCAGAAGAATCAGACTCAGCTCATCTCTTGGAGAGTGTGGGACAAACCGGAGTACCCGGAGGAAACCCACGGCGGCACAGGGAGAAGCTCTGCAGGGAGCTGTGGTCGCTGACTCTTCTGTGATCCGCTGTGCCGCCAAATGACCTCCTGCTGCAGACGTCCTCCACCTGCAGCTGCTCTTTGAGATTAATGTGGTGACCATGGAGGCGTACGCCTGCACTGAACGTCAGGACCCCGAGCGGGATGTTCCACCAGCGGGGGGAAGCAGCTGTCTTTGCAAGCCGGGCAGACAACTTTTGGATGTGGGCTTGCAAGCACTGGAAGATCTCTTTGTCCACAGTTGGATCCTCCAGCAGGATCAGGGTCTCCAGCGTTCGCCTCCCGCAGAACTTCTTCTGAAGGTCTTTGATCACCGCCTTGCAGACCTTCTTGGTGGTCTTCACGTCTGGGCAGAAGTTCTCAGTCATGGTGAGTCCCTCCATGCTCTGGTTGACCAGCCTCTTTGTGTGGGCGACCCACTCCTCCTGGCAGCGGTTCTCCAGAGCATGGCACACAGTCTCCAGGTCAGCATGGTAACAAACAACCAGAGCTTCTCACTCTCCACCTCGGCTGGAGACTCCAGACCAGAGGCAGGAGGGTCGGCAGACTCCGGAGGTGTCCCAGGTTGCTCCATGGTGACCTCAGAGTGCACTTCCACCTCGTGGACAGTCTCAGGAGTTTGTTCCTCAGTAACGACACACACACACTCTCACAGACACACACACACACACACACACACGTTCTATCACACACACACACACCTGTTTTGATCCTCATGAGGACCCACAGTGACGTTCCCCAGCCCACAGCCTGAACCTCAGCCCTCACAGCTGAAAGTCTAACCCTGACCTAAACCTGAGTCCAACCTTGAAACTGACATTTAAAAATATTTCTGTGACTGTGTCGAATAAACTAAAACTTATGAAACATGTCGTCTTTATAATGTTTAACACACCTGTGCTTTATATATGTTGCTGAGTACATGTTGTAGATCTCTGTTCTACATGTTGTAGATCTCTGTTCTACATGTTGTTGATCTATGTCCTACGTGTTGTAGATCTCTGTTCTACATGTTGTAGATCTCTGTTCTACATGTTGTAGATCTGTGTTCCTCCATGATCTCAGGTGTTTCCTCAGGTTCAGACTCAGAGACTCAGTGAATCCAGATCAGACTCTGTGATCGGCTTCACTTCCTGTTGTTCCTGCAGGATTTTACTTGTTTGAGTATTTTCGAAGCTAATTCGTTCCAAAATAAAGGAGTTTGTTTCTTTTCCCGTAGAAACGTGTGAATGTGACTTAAAAACCTTGTTTGAAAAACAAAAACACAAACGTTCCCTCGTTTCCACAGCCGAACACACGGCTGAAGCTTCTCGCCGCTCAGACGGCTGCAGCTCGGCTCGGGAGCAGCGTGCACTCGCAGCTGAAAACAAGGTGACATATTTGTTCCTGATTGGCTCGGACTCAGCGGAACGACGTGTTTGCGGCGGTTGGCCCGTGTTTCAGAGCGTCCGTCTCTCGCCAAGCAGATTTTTGGCAGCAGCCGTCGTCGGATCTCCACCAACCCCTGAGCTGAATGAGAAGGAGCCGGGCGGCGGTGATGGGGTGTCGGCGGGGGGTTGAGCTGTGACCCAGATTTCTGCACGAGCCTTTGTCCCGGAGGACAGAGAAGATTCTCCTCATTCATCTCAGTCCCTTAAACACAGCGTCAGACGGGGGGAGGCCTGGGCCAATAGAAACAGAGAAAGTGACTTTGAGTTTCGATGCCGCTTCATGCATTCTGGATGATTCTGGGGCTGCAGCAGACGAGCAGCTCAGCAGACACTGTTTCTACTGTATTCCTGAGATCAGCACAGACTCTGCAGGAGCTCGCGTCGCATTCAGGTTCAGCCAATGCAGTTCGATTCTTCAGCGCTTCTGCACATTAACCGTTGTCTCCGAACGAGTTCAACATGCATTATTCTGATGGTTTGCACTGAAATATGAACTTTATGAATATAAAACTCTGCCACGGCAACAACATCTACAGTTTAACAGAGTGTGGACGTCTTATTCAGCTCAGTTTAAAGCTGAATGTGTGACGCAGGAACACGTTGAAACTGTTGCATAAAGTGGATAATGACCATTATTAGTGATTAACAACAAGGGAATTACATTATAAATCACTGTGTGCACAGAGTCTGACACAGTTTGTTTGTGTTTCTCCTCATTTCTCTTTCTACCATTCGAAGCCTTGTCGACCTCGTTTTGCTGCTGAGTTTTTTGGGTTTGTGTGCATCATTTAACCTTCTTCTGCCAGAACAAATGCTATGCTAACACAAACGGCTAAATTTCCCAAATGTTTCCAGACGAACGGATCATTTTCAGGTTGTGAGATGAGTCGTATCATGGAGGGTTTGATGCTTAAAACTGTTGGAAAGCTGCAGATGAGCTAACAGCAGAGTCTAAAGACACGTGATGGGGGAGGGGTTGGCGAGATGTGATTGGCCCAGCCTGGTGTCAATAAAGAAAATGAACCAATGGGCTGCAGCCTCTGCAGAATGGGCCAGTGTAACGTCAGAGCAGTGGAAACTCTGAGGAAACACGATGCACAGGTGAAACAGGTGAGACACGAGGGGAAGACACTATCAAAATAAAACAGGAAGTGACCAGAAACAGGCAGACGCACGCTCTGAACCCGACGTGACTTCAGTGGTTTAAATATTTAATGCTTCATCTCGCCGCTCCCTCACAGCCGAGCCCTCCCTCCGATCTTCACATCGTGTCACCGCTTCACGTTCTCAAAATGAGTAACATCATTGTTTATCCTGTGAGATGGCACCAAAGCAGTGTCTGTTCACCTCTAATTGGTGGAAAGCAGCTGCGGTGCGCGGTCCAGCCCAGGTGTCGTGCATTATTAACGGCGTGCACTGTGTGAGTCTGTGTGTTGTTGTGTCGTCTGCACAAAATTAGATGATTTCAGGCTTTGCACACAGTCTGAAGGTGCAAAGCTGTGATGTTTGTGTGCAGACTGAAGAACCCGGGCAGGAAACAGATCAAATGAATCAAACAAACTCATTAATAACCAAACGTGGATCTGACGGAGAGGATTTACATGTTATTGTGTTGTTTTCTGAAGTAAACACACTGTTTGTGGTGCGTTCAAGCGTCTGACTGAGCTCTGAGCTGCTGCAGCTCAAACATTTTGACTTTTCAGCCAATGAAATGAGTTTTTACTTGAACAAAGCAGCGTTTTTGTCTGCGAGCATCAGAACCACTGAGGTGTCGTCAGCGGGGGAAACCTTGGCGAGTGTGTCCATTGTGTTGTTGTCAGGCACACACACACACACACACACACACACACACGTATGCAGGGTTTTTGTCAGGATGTGTGAATGTGGGAGGTGTCTTTGGTTTTGGGTGGGCAGTTCCTCCTCCTCCTCCTCCTCCTCCTCCTCCTTTATCCCCGTCTTCTCCCCTCTTTTATCCGAGCGCTGGCGGCCCCCGCATTCTCACAGCGCCTGCGAGCCGCCGAGCGTCACATGGTAAGAGCACCGGGCCTCTGCTCACACTCGCACTCAACAACCAAACAACAAACCTTCGACACTAAACTGCTGCGTTTCTGCTTCGTCCTCGAACTGTCAAACCAAATATTAGAGCGGAGGGAGTCGTGACTAATTGATGAAGTGTGTGTGTGTGTGTGTGTGTGTGTGTGTGTGTGTGTGTGTGTTGGGGGTGAGGTGCAGGGATTATTTTTGTTTTGGTGCAGCGCGTCTTTGTTTTTCACCTCCTCTCCGTCCGTCAGGCTCCTTGTTTGTTTTCTGATTTTTATTCTCATTTCAGACAAACTGAAGATTTACAGTAAAAAAAACAAACCATAAAACTAAAATTTGAGAGGAAGAAAAAGTAAAATCTTGTTTATGAGGCGTTAAAGTTGAAGGGCCGCAGCTCGGCCGTGCTGGATTTTGCTGTTTTCAGTTGTTTTCGATCATTTACTTTGTGTTCTGTTGATTCGATCGGTCGAACTGCACCTTTACCAGTCGACCTCCGCCTCAAAGCTCAAATATCAGACCTTCGTCATCATGAGCCTCAGACTCATTCACATAAAATATGTTCGCACTCAACGAATAATGAGAAATGAAACCTGCAGGACTGCTTTGAGTCCACGGGGAGCTCTTGGTTTTATTTCTTGGTGTTTGATGTTTGATGCATCGTTGGACGTGGACGCCGTCAGCAGCAGCAGCTACGCTAACGTCTTTAGCAGCAGCAGCTACGCTAACGTCTTTAGCAGCCGCCGCCTCTCTGACGACACATCTCACCTGAACCGCGCCCACAGCTGCCAGCAGCTCCTCGGTGGATGCTGATTGGTCCAGACCGCTGTGGTTTGTGTGTGGTCTCTGATCGGGTTTGATCTCCTGCTGCCTGCGTCGAGTGCCGCCTCAACGTGCCGCTGATGCGTTTCATTAGATTATTGTCGGTGGGTTTAATGACGAGTCAACGCAGCCTTGTTGTTTTGTTTGAGGCCGCAGTGACGCACACGACATGAACTCACGGTAACACAGTTAACGAAACACACACAGCGACGCTGAGGAGCAGACAAAGAGACAAAGGAGCGTCTGAGCGGCTGGATTAACTGTTTTAATGTGAAAATGAAGAATGTGCATCGATGTTTGCTCATATTGTTCATCTGCAAAAAGACAGACTGCAGCAACAAACGTGTCAGTTTCAGCTGAAATGACTTCTGTTTTGTTTTCATCATCTTAAAAAAGCAAAGATTAGTTTTTTCAGTTCAAAATATTCATTTAATCAACAACATGTTCATTTACACCAATCAACACCTGTTAAATCTCATATTTTACTAATTAAATCATCCGTACTGACGCGTCAAACGTCTGTAAATCTTTACTTTTTCCTCTAAAAAACAAAAAACGTGCAGATAAATGGATTCATGTGAGTTCAGCTGTCATCCTGTCGCCCTTCACTTCCAACCGCTGCCGCTCTGACTCTGGGAGTGTCGGGGACTCAGATGAGGAATTTAAAGATGGTTCAGTCAGAACAGCATACAGCATCTTAAATGAGTTGTCCATCATCTTCTGTTAAACGTGGTGACGCTACGTGTCAGCAGCGTTTGTTAAAACAATGATGAAGGTGAATCATCCCTGGGAACTAAGATTACATCCGCTAACTCACGTTAGCATTGTCATGGTTAGCATGTTAGCATGCCGCGTTAGCATCGTCGCTCCTGCAGCTGCAAAGAGCCTCAGCTGTTTAAATCTGTTTGAACTTGATGACAGAATCGTCTTCGAGCCCGAGTCAAGTAGCTGCTGCACCAACTCCAGCTGGTGTCTGACTGTGTGTTTGCAGGAGGACGTCACAGCTGTGTGTGTGTGTGTGTGTGTGTGCATCTTTCAAAGCTGATGTGTGTGTCCTCACTTTCTCATGTGTCCCTCCCCAGCCACCATGAGCGTCCTGCCCTGCAGCGTCTTCCTCCTCCTCCTCCTCTGCCTCCCTGCCCTCAGCGAGGCAAAGCGGTCGCCCGGTCAGGGGAAACCCGACAAACCCCGCCAGCCCCCGCCGTCGCCGCAGCCGGCCAAAAGGGCGAGAAACCGCTCAGTGCCCGGCTCCGGGGAGCTGACCACCAAAGAGGGTCACCGCTGCACCTGGCAGACGTCAGGTGACGGGCTGGTGAGCCTGATGGTGAACTGCAGCGCCGAGACGCTGGGAGAGCAGCAGAGGTGAGAGCCGCTCATCAGTAATCTTCATATCAGAGGCTTCGTTTAGTGATTTAAACCTCAGCACGTATCGCCCGAATGATCCGCCTTTAACCGCGCAGCGCCTTCGTTTATGATACAGAGTCATGATTTAAACACAAACGCTGGTCTGGGCTGAGAAGCTGTGCTAATACTGAACATGTGTGTCTGCTGTTCGCCCTGCAGAGTCATGCTAAACATGCTAAGCGTCATGTTAGCTCTCTGATTGTGACTGAACGCTCAGGTGTCAGCATTTAGCCGCCGGGCTAACCAGCTGTTTGACGTTAGGAGTCACAGCGTTGTAAATAGGTTAATGTTTGAAGATAACACAAAGCTCCACGCTGACGTGAAGCTCCCGCTCTTGTGTCGAGCGCCTTTACCTTTTGGTTGTTGTTTGTCTGCAAAGCTGGATCAGTTCTGACACCTGAGACCAGTTCCTGCAAAGCCAGTTACCTCCTTAAATCACTTCTGCTCTTGCTTCCGTCCGTTCTCCTGCAGGTACTGGTGTCGCTACGCAGGTAAACCAGACCTGTGCCAGGCCTACGGGGTGAAGTCCAGCCAGTACTGGAAGCAGCTGGTGGGGAAGCTGAAGAAGAGGCAGAACGCCTGCGAGGGAGAGAAAGTCCTGAAGGCCAAGACCTGCAAGAAGGCTCCAGCCGAGGCCCACATGAAGCTCGCCCAGCGCAGCGGGGAGGACGAGAGGAAAGGAGGCAAGGAGGCAGGGAAGAGGAAAGGCTCCGACGGAGGGAAGGCAGAGAGGAGGAAGAAGAAGGAGGAGGAGGAGGAAGAGGAGAAGAAGAAGAGGGAGGAGAGGACTGGCTTTGAGGAGGACGGGCTGGTGAACGACATGGAGCCGGTGCAGAGCTACTGCAGCGAGGGCTGGCACTCCGTCTGCTCCTTCTTCGTCAAGTTTTTCGAGGGTTGATGGGAAAATCGGCGCCGCGGGTTCACAATCTGAAAAACACGCTCCGCCCCGACGCGCCGGGCAGGTTCATCTTCCACTTTTAGCGGCGTCAGTGTCACGTCTCCAGAAGAAGGCTGAGCGTCTGGTGCCAGGGTTTCTCTCTGACTTTGATTCGGTCGTAAAACTTATAAATGATGAACTTTAGCGAAAAAGGACCCGGGCGTCTCATTTGCAGCTTAATAGCGATTTGATAATTAAAGTGAATCTGAAAAATAGAAAAGCACGTTAAATCAAAGCAGCGACTCGTTAGAAACGTCCCTCAGAGTCGTTACGAACGCCCACAATCTGCTGCCGGGGCGTCACAGCGGAGGGAAACGCATCATTCAGACGGAGGAAACTCAGCCAATCAGATGGTGTCTGAGCTCAGCGTGTGTGGGTGTGTGTTCAGTGTGTAGCTCCGGGACGTGTTGTGTCTCTAAAAGTTTGCTGTAGTTTGTTTTTTAGACGTGTGGAAACTGAGAAGCCGTGTAACTGACTCACTAATGAACTAACGTGGACAATCGATCAGCACTGATCAGTATTGATAACTAGACGTAGAGTTAATCTGTAACTTGGTGACGTGTAACTAATGTTTCTGTAAACTCTGTTTCCTGTTGGACGTGATTCAGTCGTTAGATCTGTTTTTTTATATTTTTACAGACTTTAACATTTTTAATACTTTAATAAAAACAAAATGATTCGAATAAAGAAATGACCTGTTCTGTCCTGTAGAACTACAACATGTAGAACAGCAACGCAACAACATGTAGGACATAGATCAACAGCATGTAAAACAACAACACAACAACATGTAGAACATAGATCAACAGCATGTAGAACAACAACACAACAACATGTAGGACATAGATCAACAACATGTAGAACAACAACACAACAACATGTATAACATAGATCAACAACATGTAGAACAACAACACAACAACATGTAGAACATAGATCAACAACATGCAGAACATAGATCAACAGCATGTAGAACAACAACATGTATAACATAGATCAACAACATGTATAACATAGATCAACAACATGTAGAACATAGATCAACAACATGTAGAACAACAACACAACAACATGTAGAACATAGATCAACATGTAGAACATAGATCAACATAATGTAGAACAACAACACAACAACATGTAGAACATAGATCAACAACATGTAGAACAACAACACAACAACATGTAGAACAACAACACATCAACATGTAGAACAACAACACATCAACATGTAGAACATAGATCAACAACATGTAGAACAACAACACAACAACATGTAGAACATAGATCAACAACATGTAGGACATAGATCAACAACATGTAGAACAGCAACGCAACAACGTGTAGGACATAGATCAACAACATGTAGGACATAGATCAACAACATGTAGGACAGCAACACAACAACATGTAGAACAACAGAACAACATGTAGAACACAGATCTACAACACGTAGAACAGAGATCTACAACATGTAGAACAGAGATCTACAACATGTACTCAGCAACATATATAAAGCACAGGTGTGTTAAACATTATAAAGACGACATGTTTCATAAGTTTTAGTTTATTCGACACAGTCACAGAAATATTTTTAAATGTCAGTTTCAAGGTTGGACTCAGGTTTAGGTCAGGGTTAGACTTTCAGCTGTGAGGGCTGAGGTTCAGGCTGTGGGCTGGGGAACGTCACTGTGGGTCCTCATGAGGATCAAAACAGGTGTGTGTGTGTGTGATAGAACGTGTGTGTGTGTGTGTGTGTGTGTCTGTGAGAGTGTGTGTGTGTCGTTACTGAGGAACAAACTCCTGAGACTGTCCACGAGGTGGAAGTGCACTCTGAGGTCACCATGGAGCAACCTGGGACACCTCCGGAGTCTGCCGACCCTCCTGCCTCTGGTCTGGAGTCTCCAGCCGAGGTGGAGAGTGAGAAGCTCTGGTTGTTTGTTACCATGCTGACCTGGAGACTGTGTGCCATGCTCTGGAGAACCGCTGCCAGGAGGAGTGGGTCGCCCACACAAAGAGGCTGGTCAACCAGAGCATGGAGGGACTCACCATGACTGAGAACTTCTGCCCAGACGTGAAGACCACCAAGAAGGTCTGCAAGGCGGTGATCAAAGACCTTCAGAAGAAGTTCTGCGGGAGGCGAACGCTGGAGACCCTGATCCTGCTGGAGGATCCAACTGTGGACAAAGAGATCTTCCAGTGCTTGCAAGCCCACATCCAAAAGTTGTCTGCCCGGCTTCCCCCCGCTGGTGGAACATCCCGCTCGGGGTCCTGACGTTCAGTGCAGGCGTACGCCTCCATGGTCACCACATTAATCTCAAAGAGCAGTTGCAGGTGGAGGACGTCTGCAGCAGGAGGTCATTTGGCGGCACAGCGGATCACAGAAGAGTCAGCGACCACAGCTCCCTGCAGAGCTTCTCCCTGTGCCGCCGTGGGTTTCCTCCGGGTACTCCGGTTTGTCCCACACTCTCCAAGAGATGAGCTGAGTCTGATTCTTCTGATGTCTGAGGAACTTCTTCAGTCAGAGCCACAGACAGACGTGATCGTTGATGTTCACAGAGGTTCCTTCACCCTCATCAGAGCCACAGTGACACCAGATAAATGTAGAACGACTCAACAGTGTCACGGTCAAGTAAAAGATTGTCAAGTTTAGTTTTGTTTCTGTGTTCGTCTTGTCTTGTGACTTCCTGTTTTATTTTGAAAGAACTAACTTCCCTCTCGTTTCAGGTGGCTTGCCCTTCCTCTCGTCTTCCCCGCCCTGATTGTCTTCACCTGTGTGCCCTACCCTCTTCTGTATATAAGTCTGCATCTCCCCCTGTCTTGTGCCAGTTCGTGTTGTTTGATTACACAGAGTACTAGCGCCAGGTCCATGCTACCAAGTCCTTTGTTAAGTAATGCCGTCTTTCTTGTTATTGATTTAAACTTTGATTTTGTTTGTTATTTTGAAAACATTATTTGCTATTGCTTCCTCGTCAGAGAGATTTTCAGTTGTTACTTTGCAAAATAAATTCTGTCTTTATTTTTGACTTCTCGTCTCCCGAGTCGTGCATTTGGCTTCAGTCTGCCGGTCTTGTCAAACAACATGTAGAACGAGTGCACAGTGTTTCCTTTTGAGCTTTTGTGCACATGAAAACAAGTAAACGTGTGTGTGCGTCCTTGTGTTTGCCTCATGTCACAGCTGACTGAGAACAGTTGTGCAGCCGGGACTCTGCTGCCTCCTGCTGGTGGTTCGTCGTGACAGAAAGAGTCTGAGCAGACGTTTTCATCCCAGATTCAGAAATTCACTCCCGACAAATGACAGATGTTCCTTCCTGAGCTGCAGCTGTGTGCAGAGCAGACTAACTGCCGTGTCAGCGCTGCGTTAATGCACAGGTGATGCAGATGCACTGACGCTGCAGGCGCCACTTCCTGTTTCCTGGAGGCTCAGTTTCAGCTCCTGCGACCATTTTAGCTCTTTTTTACAGTGTGAGTCTGAGCTGGAGAACGAAACCTAAGCTGCAGGGTCACTCTCCTGTGATCTCCAACTGTGTGTGTGTGTGTGTGTGTGTGTGATGAGCTGGTGATGACTTGGAGTCCTTGACAGCAAACAGAGGCGTCCACTTTCCAGCTTTCGACGACTGTTGAGAGGCGGCTGCAATCAGCGCTCCTCCGTCACCGTCTCCTCCTCTGCCGTGATTACCGCAGTGATTATGACACCAGTCCACGACCTCCAGTGTGTGTGTGTGTGTGTGTGTGTGTGTGTGTGTGTGTGTTTAGAGATACGCGAGGGCAACAGATAGAAGGTGAAATGGAAACAGAATGGGTTGAGACTGAAAAAGAGCTGTCATTGAAAATCCATTTAAGGCTCAGAGAGCTGCTCTCTGCAGGCGTCTTTAAACTGCTAATGATGTGGAGGACGTCGTGTGTGTGTGTGTGTGTGTGTGTGTGTGTGTGTGTGTGTGTGTGTGTGTGTGTGTGCGCGTGCACAGAGTTTGACTCTGCTGAGCTGGACTTCCTGTGTTTTATTCAAAAATATGTGCAGTTATTGTGAAATTAAAACAGGAAGCAGATGAGCTGATGGTTGTTTTTATGATGATTTGAAGGAGTTTGGAGTTTAAACTGCTCTAATAAACATGTTTTAGCAGCATTTAGTGTCAATATTTCAGTAGGTAGTTGAGATTTTTTAATAAGAAGAAATTAATTATGCATTTAAACAACAAAGCAGCTGAAATAACAGATAAAATAAAGATAATTAAGAAGCCAAACAAACGAGTTTCCTGCATGAAAGTAAAGTGAATACTGTAAAGAAGAAACGCAGCAACTAATCTGAACGTATTGTCATTAACTTGTAGCTGAGAGCATTTGCCCCATAGATGCAAAGTATAAAGTCATGTTAAATGGAAATATCAATCACTAAAACACTGTAATGTGTACAGCTTGGATTGAAGTGCCGTAAATGAGTAAATGCACTTATTTACTTTCCACCAGTGCAACGTTGTGGTCACAGCTTGTGGTGTTTAATGAAAATGCAGCCGTGCATGCAGCCTCTGGGTGGAGCGAAGCTGCAACTGAATGCATCATAAGAAGCTTTTGCAGCAACATAAAGAAACAAGAGTCAGCAGCCACGTACCAACCATCTGTCCTGGTCTGAAGGTGTGTGTGTGTTCCTGTGTGTGTTCCTGTGTGTTCCTGTGTGTGTGTGTGTGAAATCAGACGATGTAAGCAGCAGCTTCAGGTGAGAAGCTCTGACAGGCTGCGAGTCCAGACGAGTCTGCAGCTGCACAGTTCACATCCGCAGACGCGACGTCGAAGCGCTGAATCGACACACACTGAAATCCATCTTCATTTACAGGCTACAACCAGGTCATGTGACAGGCAACGACACAAACCTTCACTCTAGCACACACACACACACAGTTTCCTCCACTGGAAACACTTTGGTTTCACCTTTTGGGTGAAACTGCATCAAACTACAACTCGTTCAGCTGCAGGAGATGAAGACAGAGAAGAGGAGGCAGAGATCAGGACATCGCTCGCTGCACGTTCACACATGATCTTCTTCTGCCTGCAAAAATCAATCAACTTTTAGTGAACTGTGGCTAAATATGGTGAATATATTGAATGAGTTCACACTCATCATCATCTGCAGGAGGGTCAGAGGACGCAGACTGTGAGCCAGCATCACCTGCCAGCTCAAAGCCGCAGCTACCTGTTCACCTGAACCAGTTTAACAGGAATGAGAGTAGAATGAGGTTAAAGACGCCTCTGTTGTTATGTCTCACTGCAGGACGTCACCTTTAGTGTGTGTGTGTGTGTGTGTGTGTGTGTGTTTGATTGGAGGCAGGCCTCATCTCAGTCATCAAGTCGTCAACACATGCACGGCCGCCGCAGCCTCTGCACCGGCCAGTCGACCTCTCTGCACTCCTCAGGTCGCGGCTCAGGCTCCGTCCTTGACTTGAGTTCACCTGTTCCCGCTTCATGTAGGTCGTTGTCGTTATGGTTACAGCAACAATTCCATGGTGACGGTTTGAACGGCTGAGATAAAACTCTTGAACAGCGACAGATGATTTTCAGCCTCCTGCTGCTGTTTGTCTGATCGTACACAGAAAACAGACATGTCTCTGCGGCGCCGCCATTTTGCTGGTCGCCCGTCGTCCAATCAGCAGCTTTGTTTGGTGCTGTTTCACACACTGAATGAAACCTGTGTCAGCTCATTGTTTGTTTCTGGAATCACTGAATGAAAACAAAACATTTTGTATGATTGTGTCCTCTGTTTGGTTTTTCTGTTGTTAGCTCGGCTGTATTGTAATTGCACTGTCTCAATATACTTTAAAATAAATAAATAAATGAATTACTCTGACGTCTTGTTTTCTTTATGAAGTTATGATTTGAAACACACTATGTTTTTAGATTTACCAGACACATTAGGTGTATTTGCACAAAGTATCGTATCAGATCGATATCGCCGAACTTTACTCAGTATCGGATCGGAAAGGAACTCGGTGGTATCGAACATCACTACTTGTTATGTTTTTCTCCTTTCCTTCATGCAACGATGAAACAAAGCAATGATGTTTGAATGTATGCACAACTGAACATGTGCACACGGACGGGACGCTCCTCCAACATTTACTGACTATAAAAACTATACTTTGCAACCAGGTTCAGCTGCAGCAGAATGTTGTTTTAGCCCAAATTCACCTTTTTATCGTGAATAAGCTCATAAATTAAAGTGATGCAGTTTGTGTAAGTCAGTTTTTTAAAGATATTGTGCTATTTATTATTTTTATTAGTATTTGTTTTTGACCTACGTTGCCCTCAATATGAACAGTAACAGAGGATATAATTGCATGCACAGGTAAAACACCTGTTGTGAGACTGTTTGAACCAATCATGATCAGTGCAGCAGCAGCTTTATGCCAAATGTAAAGTACTTATATTACTTCTAATGAACACCAGTTCAGAAACTGACAGCTTCATTACACGCGTCAACACGAGTCACTGCAGGAAAAGGAAAAACCCTGAAATTCAGTTTAAAATAAGAATTTAGATTCAGTCTTTTGAAATATTGATAGAATGCGTCTTCGTGCACTTCGCTGCAGCATTTAAAGTTTTGATTTGTGCACAAACATGATGTGCATTAACTTTCTGCAGCCTCCGGCTGTGGTCTCACTTCACCTGCACCTGTGGATGATTGTACCTGATTTTGCTCTGCGCCGTTTGATTGGAGCTCAGTGAAACAGTGATAAGAGGATAAACATCAGCTCAGGCTGCACCAGCTGTCGCATTAACTGATGCAAATGTGTTAGATCAGCTCATTGCAGCACGCTGTACAGGAGGAGACACTGAGAGGGCTGCAGGGACCAGCTGAAAGGTGTGTGTGTGTGTGTGTGTGTGTGTGTTACAGTAATTGCCTGTAGTGTGCAGCAGTGTAAGCAGAGTGATGACTGCAGTTTAAATATTAAATACCACTGAGTGTGTGAGGACAGCGGCAGACGTCCTGCAGTTACAGTTGTGACATTTAGTTTCACGGCGCGTTGGAGAGACGGCGTGACCTTCATCGCTCTCTCTCGCCGCCTGCAGACACACACAGAGGAACAGGTGATGAAACAGACAGAGTAAACACTGCAAACTCCACGATAATATAGCTTTACTGTACACATAAAGGTCCTTTGAGTGTGTTAGCATGCTCACATTAACATTTAGCTCAGAGCAATCATCTTAGCATGTTGATGGGATTCATCATCTGGGGACCATGAAAATATTGGAAACATTGAGCCTGTTATGGTTCATCCTTAGGGGACCATGCCGATTTCTGGCAAATTTCAGCGAAAGATATTCAAATACAGCCTGAAGGTGGCGCTACATGAAAAATGAGGAATAAGAGTTTTTTATAAATCGTCCTCTGGGGAGCAGGAGCGTCTGTACCAAATGTCACAGAGATCCATCAATCAGTGTTTTAGATATTTTAGTAAATAATATAAACCTTGTGATGACTCAGCAGGAATCATCATCTGGGGACCATGAATCCATTAAACAGATTGGAAACATTGAGTCAGTTACAGCTCATCCTCAAGGCACCTCATGAATTAATATAAATTCAGCCTCCTGTTGGCGCTACATGAAAGACACGTCTACCAAAGTTGGTGGGATTCATCACCTGAGGACCATGAACCCATTAAACAGATTAGAAACCACCAAAGTCATTAGAGTTGGTCCTCAGGGGACCTCGAGAATACAGACCACATAGGAAAAGCCAGTAGGGTTCATCCTCTGGGGACTTTGGCCATGCCAGTCCAGGTATTTCAGTCTGGACAGGGGAGGCTGATGTCACCTGGCCTGTCACCTGACCTGTCACCTGGCCTGTCACCTGACCTGCACATCTGCTGCCTGCTTCCTTATTTAGTCGTAGTCCTGAAGCTACAAACCTCCTCTCTCTCTCTCAGCCTCAAACAGAAGCCCTGTGAAGCTGCACTCTGAGTCTGAACGGCTGAACCTGCAGAAAACACCTGGCGGGTTCGCGGTGTCGTCCCCTCTGTGGCGCCCGGGTGCCTCCGCTCTGTTTCAACTCCACCGCTCGCCAAAGATGAAAGGAGCAGAGAGAGACTGACAAATAAAAGTCAAGCAAATGCAAGAAGAGAACCCGGGATCCTCCTCTGTTCTGTTCTCATTTCATCGTTTCTGAGAGGATCTGCTGAGCTGCTCTCTGGCCTCCTCACAGGTTTCATGTTGATTATAGACTCAGAAACCGTTGGACTCAGTGCACATGAATAAAAATAACATAATTACCAGGATCCAATAGAGAAATAAGGTCCGGTGCTTCAGTTTAAAAGCAGATGGTTCGGTTTTGTGTTTATTTTTTAATTATTTTTTATTGAACTTTGAAATATTGACAAAACCATGAATTTCTCACCATAAATCTGCAAATTCTGATATTTTCATATGTTTCATGGCCCGTGCATGAACAAAGCTTGACCCCAGAAAGGTGCAACCCCACATCTGACCTCCCAGCTGCACGGTCACAGATGCAGAACATGTTATGTTATTATTATATTTAATCAGGAAGGACCTTGAAAAACAAGACATCAGGCTCTTGAGGAGAAGGAGATGATCTCAGCTGACGTTGGGTGAGTTCATCAAAGCATCAGGACCAGAGGAGGCGACAGTGATGACGTGTTTCATGTCTGTTGCAGAACATCTTCAGACCAATCGTGCAATGAAAAGTCCTGATATGTTAAATCTAATAAAACTATGAAACCAGTTAAAAGGACCCGGTGGTTCTCATGAAATCTCATGAAAACCGTGCTGAGCTCTGAAATGAAACACTTCCTGCTTTTGCTGCAAACATCTTTAATCTTCCTTCTAAAGCTTTGCTGTGTTTTTCGTTTCAACTGATTCTCCCTCGACTTTACCTCTGAGGTCTGATCCAGCAGGTATTAACCAGCTTATCAGCTCTCCGTGCTCTCTGCACTCATATTAAAACTCCGATTTAACACTAATTCCTTATTAATGACTTTAATTTTCTCAGGATTGATCCTGCAAACAATGAGGGCGTCTGGCGGTGAGCTGAATCCCAATATGAGTTTATGCAAACCTTCTGCAAACTCAGTGAGGTCCTGCACAAACGGCACGATCGCCAACAGACGACCCATTGTCCCTGAACGCACCAGCAGCAGCAGACGACAGTGCTAAATGCTAAATATGCAAATCGCCATGAACATTACCCTGGATAACCCAGAGCTCCTGGAAATTTAATTTTCACATGCATTGGAGTTAATTGCGAACGACCTTCCTTCCTTCTCTCTGAAAAACGATGCAGAGCTTTGACAAATGTCTGTAATTGGACAAACAAATAAAGGTGCTTTTAAAGTTTGCAGAATTAAACTGCATGTTTTCATTCTCATCTTTGTTCACTCTGCATTTCAACATGTAGCACACCCCGTTTTACCTGTTTCATCCCAAATCCTCACCTTCTCCTCGGCCTGACGTCTCGCTTTGTTCCAAACATTCAGCCTGTTCCTTAAATTTAATCAGAGTCTAACCTTGAATCACTGAATAAACCTTTTTTATATCAGAAGAGTAGGATCCATATTCAACAGTGCAGGGACTGAATAATTCAAACATCCCATGGTTCAGAGTAAAATTAAGGTTTAATGTCTGACAAAGTGGGTTTTGTTGTACTAAAAATCAGCATTTGTACCTCCGGTCTCACCGTGACGAGCAGCTCCAGGGACTAAATCTGCTTTTATTTAAATGCAAACACAAACAAATAAACAAAACAATCCACCATTCACATAAAAACAATAAATTCTGATATTATCATTTTATTTCTAATGTCTCTGTGAGTTATTTAAGAGCCTCCATCAGTTTAAATTAATGAAAACATTTAGAAGAATCAGTTTGAGTTGAAACTGAAGTTTATGCTTTTATTTTGAAGGCAACAGATCCTCATTTCCTGTTTTTTCATGGCCGCCGTTCAGTTTCCGTCCCATCAATCCTGGTGGACTTGTCCCGGTATTAGAGCGTCGCTCTCCAGCCCGGCCACTGAGGTGAACGGCGTGATGGTTTCCAAGGAGATCTCGGGGTCGTCCTCCAGCTGGACGGTGGCGGGAAGCAGCAGCAGTCTGTTGTGCGTCTGGGAACCGTTGGAGATGATTGACTCCTCGTCAAACCGGGCGCTCATGTCCTCCAGGTGGTCTGAGCCGATGTTCAGGGCACGAGGGTGCTGCTGCGGCTGAGCGGGCACCATCGCCTCCTTGTGGAGCGTGGTGTCGTGGTGGTACGAGACGAGCTCGTCGCTGAAGTTCACCGCCTCCACCGTGTTGCTTGAGCAGATCTGGTTGCAGCCCAGAATGGTGGCGAAGGCCCGACGGAAGTCTGCGTTGAAGGCGTAGATGACGGGGTTGAGCGAGGAGTTGGCCCAGCCGAACCAGACGAAGACGGTGAAAGTGGTGTCGCTGACGCAGGGCGGGTCACAGAACGGGACGGTGCAGTTGAGGACGAAGAACGGCAGCCAGCAGAAGACGAACACGCCCATGATGATGGAGAGCGTCTTCAGGACTTTGGTTTCCTTCTTGAAGGACGACTTCAGCGAGGCTTCATCGTTGGGTCGGTGCTGCTGATGCTGGTTCCGGTTCACACCGTGGCCTTGATTCTGCGCCTGCTCCGCTGCCCTCTCCAAAGATGTGATCCGGCGGATTTGGGTCTGGGCGATCCTGTAGATCCGGGTGTAGGTGGCGATCATGATCACCACCGGGATGTAGAAGCTGATGAGGGAGGAGGAGATGGCGTAGGTTTTGTTGAGGTTGGCGACGCAGCTCTTGGTGACGGCACTGCCGTTGATGCTGCTGCTGTTTGTGAAGTTCCTCCCGCTGGACGCCATCATGTCCAGCACCTCCTCCTTCACCTCCTCCTCCTCCCCAGCCTGGTGCCAGTTGAGCTGCACCGGGATGAAGGAGATCAGGATGGACAGCGTCCACGCCACCCCAATCATGACGAACGCCACCCGGTGGGTCATCTTCCGCTCGTACTTGAACGGGCTGGCGATGGCCCAGTACCGGTCCACGCTGATGATGCACAGGTTCAAGATGGAGGCCGTGGAGCACATGATGTCAAAGGCGATCCAGATCCCGCAAAAGCGTCCGAACAGCCACGTGCCGGTGACCTCGGTGATGGCCTCCCAGGGCATCACCAGCACGGCCACGAACAGGTCGGACACGGCCAGAGAGATGACGAAGAAGTTGGTGACCTTGGAGCGCAGGTGGCGGAACCGGACCACGGCGGCGCACACCAGCGTGTTCCCGAGCAGCGTGGACACGATGAGCAGGAAGAGGACGCAGCCGACGAGGACGCGCAGTCCGCCGCTCCCTCCGCCGCTCCCGCCGTCCTCCTCCTCCTCCTCGTCCTCCTCCTCCTCGCCGCCCGTCCCGTCCAGCTCCGACAGAACCTGGGTGAAATTTCTCCACGACGTGTAGTTTTCCATGTCACCCACGGAGCGAGTTCATTAAAACCCACGCGCGAAGCTGCTCCTCGTCCTGCCGGCGGCTCCACGCACACGGACCATCCTCTGCTGCTCAGTGGGGAGCGGGTCTCTGAGGGAGGAGGTGATGGACTTCAGTTAAAATCCCTTCTCTTCGTTTGTTCGCGTCTGTCTCAGATAAAATCCCGCAGAGCTGAAGCGCAGCGACCCGCAGCGCGAGTTTATCCGCTAACAAAAGAGAAAAGGCGCTGAAATTAAAAACAAAACTGCGATAAAATTCAAACAAAAGCAGAAACACGAAGAAAGAGGCTCCGCAGGCGGGCTGGGGGTCTGTCCCGGTCCTGGTCCTGGTCTGTTGTCCCGGAGCGACTCAGTGGTCTCACCTCTGTCGATGTGACGCGCTCAGACTCGCAGTGAGGTGGAAACCGCTGCGGGACCCGTTACCTCGGCTGCACAGGTAATAGATTACTGTAATCTAACTCAGCGCTGAGTGAAATTAAAGTAAAAAAGTTCGCGTGTGAATCAGTCGACAAACGTGCGCACGTGACACATAAACAAGCGATTTATTAATAGAAATCAGATTAATCCGACTTTAAATGATTGTTTTATTATATTTAGATTTAATCTAAAACAGTGACTCACAGAGAACAGAAAGGTGTTAAACCAGAGTCCCGTGGCATCGGTATGTCACTGTATCAGTTCATATAAATATTTATATAAAATCATCATTAACTCTTCAAATAAAGATTTAATCCTAAATCGCGGAAATAAACAACGGACAGACTCGTTTACTGTCATCAGCAGCTGCCGCAGACACAAAGGAACTGCTCCTGCTGTGGTTTTAATGTAGTTTATAAAACAAATAATATCAGTAAAATCATAAAAACTGGTTTTTACTCCTCTTCTGCGCTTATTTTATGCTTTTTATTATAAAAACAAAGGCTGCAAATCTCTTAGTATCTGATCTCTTCTCCTGTTGAAGTGCTTTGCTGGAGCATGATGAGTATGCGTAAGGAAAACATGCAAAAATTCATAATAAATAAATAAAGTTTGCACGTGCACACACTCACAAATCACACCGGACACTTCTCACACTGAACAGAATAAGCACCGGCTGCACAGGTTTCTGATGAATTATCGTATTATTGTAATTACAGGCACGTGTCACAGTCATTTTCATTAATAAGGCCATAATTAATCAAGTTAAAGCATCAGGATAATTAGTAAGGATATGCAGCGGTGACTGACACACATCAAATATCGGATCTTTCTGTCTCTCTGAGCGCTGCAGGATTGAACCATTAATGCATCTGAACCGAGCAGCAGCCTGGTCTGCGGCGGTGAGGACGCCCCCTGCTGGTTGGAGCAGTTTTATTCAAAGACAATATGAATGAATATGAAGTAAAACAAACGCCTCCTCTTTGCGTCTGTGGCTCCAGTTTTATAAGATTCAGCACATCATCAACAAACACTGGAGCACAAACTCCACCAGAGAAGAAGAAACGGTTTCCTCCTGCAGCCTCGCGGCAGCCTCAGAGGATCAGACTCAGGATCAGACTCAGGATCAGCCTCAGAGGATCAGCCTCAGAGGATCAGACTCAGGATCAGCCTCAGAGGATCAGACTCAGAGGATCAGACTCAGGATCAGACTCAGGATCAGCCTCAGAGGATCGGACTCAGAGGATCAGCCTCAGGATCAGCCTCAGGATCAGACTCAGGATCAGCCTCAGAGGATGTTTTCCTCAGAATGAATTGAAATGTTTGGAGCGAGTCACTCACAAAGCTGTCACTGAAGTCAAGGGCAGAGTCGGCTCTGAAGAAGCATCAAACCTAAAAACAGCTTTTACTCCACTGCCCGCCCAAAACACAGACCCCACATCTGCACATCAGAGTCTGACCATGACTTCCTGTCTGCAGGGACAGGCCTCGCACATAACTCAGGCCTTTAAAGCTTCATTTCACTCCTCATCTGATCGTCAGTGCTGTGACCATCATTTAACGTCTCCGCTGAGATGATGAAGGTGAATTTAGAGCCTTTCTCAAAGCGCAGCTGTCACCAGCAGATGGCGCCACCTGTCTGCTGTCATGATGCTGCAGCACAAAGGGTAAAGTTAGTCTTCGACCTCATTACCAGGCTGCTCAGCTGCTGTCTGCAGCTGAAAGGAGACCTGCCAATGCAACTTAAAGGCAACACTTTGTTCAGAGAGATGCATCTGTTCTAATGATCATACAGCAAACATCTAATCAGCCAATCACGCTGCAGCAGCTCTGCATGCAGGCGTGCAGACTGAGGTGATCTGAAGTGTTGGTGCTGGATGATGAACATGTCTGTGTGAATGTGTGTGTTTGCTCTCATGTGCATCCCCCATCATCTCTGTGAGTGTGTGTGAGCGTGTGATTGGCTGCAGGTGGGTTTGGTTAATGAACTGAGTGCAGGTTTGCTCCAGGCAGCTGATTGGTTCAAGCCTTTTAAAGTCCACTTCCTGCAGAAATGTCTTTAAATGAATATAAAAGCAACTGAAAAGTAAAACACCACCGCCTACATGAACATCTCCACCCAACAGAGGATCTTTGGCAGGTGGTAGAGCTGGAGATCAGGTGCTTTACTGTCGACTGTGCTCCTGACAGCTCCACCATGATGTCTGCACCCAGGTTCTTCTAACAACATCAAACACCTGTTGATAGCCTCTGCTGTCGGTGTTGGTCTGATTCGAACAGAATAAACTGAAACACGTCTGAGCAGAGAGAGCAAACGAAGCTTTGATCAGTTTCAGTTTCACTGTTGCTCCTCATGAGGAATCAAAAGTCTGGTTCCAACGCTGCCCTCAAGCCCTGAATGATCAAATCTGCCCTCAGATGAACTTCAATAGATCCAAGCAGTGAGATGATGATAAGGTGTGTGTGTGTGTGTGTGTGTGGGTGTGTGTGTGTGTGTGTGTGTGGGTGTGTGTGTGTGTAACCTGCACATACCTGAACCTTCTTGCTTCTGTTTTTTTTTTAACCATCATTTCTTTGCGGTTGCTACTGTACACTCTGTTTTTACATGTGCTCATTAAATGTGTACGTGTGTGTGTGTGTGTGTGTGTGTCTGTGTGTGTTGCCGTGCACACTGCAGCGGGGTGAAGGCAGAGTCATCTCTGACGCAGGCAGGTTGATCGGGCTGGACCGCCGCCCGTCTCCTGCTCACCTGCAGCTCCGCCCGCTGGCAGATGTGTCGGCGGCTGACGGTTCGAGGTGAAGAGTTGAAACTCTAATCACTGTTTTGGTTTGACTGTTGAGGGGCGGCGACGTGTGTGTGTGTGTGTGTAGGATGTTTGTGGGAGCGTGTGTGTGTTTGTCTCTTTGTCTATATTATTTTGAGTTTGTGTGTCTTTTGAATAAGTGCAGTTTTTGTTTGCATGTGAGCAGAAAGAAGTGTGTGTGTGCGCAGAAACACACTCGTCAGTGTGTGTGTATGTGTGTGTGCATGCATGTGTGATATCAATGAACTAACGAGCATTTCCTCTTCACTGTGTTCTTAATCTGACTAAATAAACTCTGGAGAGACATTTCAAGCTCTTCAACAAACCAGCTCGTACCTGCTGTTAAATCAAAGGCCTGTGTGTGTGTTTGTGTTGCGTGTGTGTGTTTGTGTTGCGTGTGTGTGTGCGGTGAAGTTGAACTTGCATGAACCCGCCGTGCAGCGAGCTCCTCCGGTGCGGCTTCATCTGAAGGTGAGCGTCTCTGCCTGTCTCGCTAACATAAACAGAGTGCGGCGGCTGGCGGGGCGCGGCTCACCTGCAAGCTCGTCAGAGTAATTAAAGAGAAGCTGGATTCAAAGTGTGTGTGTGTGTGTGTGTGTGTGTGTGTGTGTGTGTGTGTGTGTGTGTGTGTGAAGCGAGCCAGGTCAGCTGATCACAGTGTTAACCTGCTCTTCCTTTAACCTGCAGGACCACGAGTTTTGCCTGTTCCACACGTTTCTTCCAGGTACCAGCTTCGGTTCATTTCGGTGCAGCGTCAAAAACAACTTGCAGAGACTTGACGTGAGTTTGAGAGCAGGAGGCGAATGCATCACACCGCGTGTCACCTCTTCGTCATATTTACAGCAGTAACACAGGATGTTTACATTCTGCTGACCCAGTTCTGCAGCAGGAAGTGATCAGATTTGACCTGAGTGAGAGATAAAATGGACCGTGTCCTGATCTCGATGTTGGTTGACCAGCTTATCTGCTAATTATCAGCTAATTAGCTAAACAACCTAATCAACTGTTAATAGATGATTGCTAACGTTAGCTAGTTTCTAACTTTTGCTTGAAGCCACAGTTTAGCTAACGTGAGCTCTGTTCACTCAGCACAACAAACCTGCTAACAGCTGCTAATATCTGGCTTCTGGCTTCAGTCTGAGTGTGTCCAATCAGGACTCAACGCTGCGTCACATGACTCTGCAGCAGTCCCGACCCCGATCAGCAGTGACGTGTGAACAGCTGATTAACCAGGAGCATCACTGCTGTTGACAGTCTGTGGGAACAACGACTGAGTCTGGATTTCCTGTCCTGCAGGATGCAGCGCCGGCAGGGCGGCCATGTAGGCGTGCTACACGAGCATATGAGATATAGAATTAGAAGAAACATTAACAAAATCAAACACCGTGGCCGAAAAACAAGAAATACAATAAAAAATAATTACAAGCTGCAGACTCCGGGGCTGAAACACGTCAGAGCTGCAGCTCCCTGAGCGTCCACCAGAGGCTCCAGCAGCGAGTCAGTCCCCATAGACCCCCATGTTAAAATGCAGCAGTAAACATGTTTACAGCCTGGTACAAACAACGGTTTGGTCTCTGCAGCTAGTTTCCCCGTTCATGACGACTGTACGGGCTGAATTTATATAGAACTCACTCCTTTAAATCAGATTAACACCTGAAGTTATGCAGAATGAAGGGGCGGGGCTTCTTTGACTGACAGCTATCTGCCAGCTGTCTGCCGTGTTTCAGCCAACATGCAACATGCCAAGATGGCCGACATTCAGATCCACCACACGCCGAGCTTCACAGCCACCGAACAGAGTTTTCAGGTGAGAGGTAACAGACTGACTGAGAGAGACGAGTGTGAAGAGATGCAGGAGGAGAGAGTGGCTGCTGACCCGCTGCTGAACTCTGGAGCCATAATGACCCTGGAGATCAAGAGTGTGTGCGTGTGTGTGTGTGTGTGTTATCGCTGCGGCCACGCTTGTTTTAGATCTTATCCCAGTTTTCAGGGTTCATGTGTTTTGGAGTTAATAGTTTTTATCTTTTCTCTCTAAAAGCACTTCAGGTCGGGATGTTTTCAGCTTCCAGGAGACGTTTTGTGAAAGGAGCCTGCAGGTCGTCGCTAAGGAGACGAGTCGTTTTCTCCTGATATTCGTCAAGTTAACCATCAGACGACGACTGAACGAGAGACAGAGGGTCGTAAATCCTGCTGCCTGACAGCAAACACACGGCAGGGTCACCAAAACACACACACACACACACACACACACACACACACACACACACACACACAGGTGGGTCTGTAGCCCCTGGCTGATGACAGGATGAGGGAGGAAGGTGTAACGTCATGTGACGTTGTGTGAAGAGCAGGAAGAGCAGGAAGAGGAGACATTGGTGCACGATGAATCAAACTGAAACAGGAAGTGAACTCTGACTTGTTTCAACACAAATATCGCTCTAAACACAGAGTTTGTGTGATTTTATGGGACTTCCGGGCCTCATCAGACTGTTTCCTGTTTATTATTTGTCTTTAGTCACTTACGTTTCATCTCCAGCAATCATCATCGAGGCCTGCAGCTAAAGTTAAATTCAGTGGGTTGACAGCCAGGTTGACTTGGTTTGTTAGCGACATCAGAAGCAATCAAACGTTTTTTCATCAAGGCTTCGGTCCTGCTCATGAAGCCCTGAGAGGAGAGTCGGGCTGGAGCCTCGACAGCGAGACGAGCTCTTTAGGCCTGACAGCGACGCCGGGCAAACGTCTGAGCTGCAGGAAGATGAGTCCTAAATATTTACAGTGAGAACAGACAGGAGCCGTTTGAATGTGTGATTGTGTTATTATGAAAAGACAGAGGGTCACAGGAAGTGCAGCTGTGTGTGTGTGTGTGTGTGTGTGTGTGTGTGAGACAGGGGTTTACACTGACCCAGCAGGGATTCACACAGGTTAAAGATCGTAATTATACAGAATTTGCATGAATGAAGCCAACAAACGTGCATCATTGCAACAAATACACCAGCTGCAACTGTAACTGCTGCATCCTGCAGCTTATCCTGCAGGATTTCATCACAGACGACAGCTGGTTAACGGTTAAAATACAGACGAGCACATTTCAGCCTCCCCCCGTCACATTAATCCGTCCAGTCGGGTTAAAGCACATCACACCTGCAGCAGGTAGCTGATTTCCTGAGGACAGCGCTTCTGCAGAAAGCAAAGCATGTGCCACACACATTGTGTTGGTTTAAGTGTCTGCAACCATCAGCTCTGCTTAAAATGAGTATTGATACCACCATGTTGCTGCAGCTGGCGGCTGTAGGGGTTAAACAGACGGAGCTGTTCTCCCCCTCTCTCCCTCCTCTCCCCCCCCCCCCCCCCCCGCTCTAAAAGCTTCCAGCAGCTCTGAGGATCAGAGCTCTCAGACCACTTGTTGCTAATAGAGGGATATTTACCCAAACGGGAACAGAGAGCGAGTGTAACCCCAGGTCACTGCACTCAGCAACAACACTGACACAAAGACACACAGACGGTCCCGCTCTGCTTTGACAGCGGGGACAGACACTGTAAAACATGGCGGCGGCGGCGGCAGCGGCAGCAGTGGCTTCGGCGCGGCTCAGACCTGGTTTCAACACATCACTCTCAGCCGTGTGGTGTGTTTCCCGAATCTCATCATGTCTCGCTGATATCGCCAAACAGATGAAAGAACACCACCTGCAGCGCAGCATATCTGACCCCGAGCTCCTGGTCACCGCACCGCTCTGTGCAACAACGACTCCTCTCATCCCCACAGAGTCGTCCCCAAACCTGGGCGTCATGATCGATGACCAGCTCAGCTTCAAGGTTCACGTCTCCTCAGTCACTCGGTCGAGCCTCTTTGCTCTGTGCAACATCATGAAGATCAGACCCGACCTGTCTGAGCCTGCAGCTCCTGGTTCAGGTCCTCATCATATCCCAAC
This sequence comes from Datnioides undecimradiatus, assembly GCA_008933995.1. Lineage (NCBI taxonomy): Eukaryota > Metazoa > Chordata > Actinopteri > Lobotiformes > Datnioididae > Datnioides > Datnioides undecimradiatus. The sequence goes on along the minus strand of WARS01000086.1, from coordinate 1,621,016 downwards.
ACTCCCAATTCACACATCCAAACCTCTGCAGATGATCCAGGATGCAGCAGCTCGTCTGGTCTTCAACCAACCCAACAAAGCTCACATCACTCCTCTGCTCCTATCCCTCCACTGATCCTGGATCCCTGAACCTCCTCATCCAGGTCTACACTCCATCCTGCTGTAGTTGGTGCGTGGCTATAGGTCAAACAGGTCAACGGATCTGCCTGGAGAGACAAATCATGTGGTTCAGTTGCTACAAAGACCTCTCCTCGACCTCGATGGACAACATCCCGATGGGAAGGAGAATTCATTAACACTCCTCCAAGGAACTGTGGGACGGCATCATCTCATTTCCTTTCCTAATGGATGGTCCCGTGCTTCCTAAGCTGAAGGAGACATGAAAGGAAGCATTGAAGGATCCTTCCTCAGCATTCATAGAGTCTGACCGGCTCATCTGAGATACTTATTTTGCGTATAATAAACTCTTTTTGCTCACTGATGAGAAAATAAAGCAAAAACATGAGAAATGTGGACGATCTGCAGGTTGAAAGACGTAAGACGTTTTCTCCCAAATGTGAGCTGTTTGACACTGACATCATTAATGCTGTAAAATATGAAGGTGCAGCTCAGGACGAAGGATTCAGTTGTGTTAAAATTAATGCAAACATCAACTTTAATAACTCTTTATTTGAGCTCTAGCTAGATGATACAGCTGACAAAGGAAACTAAAGAAATATTCAAACCCACGCTGATAAAAAAGGCTCTGCAGGAATTTGGGAGCCTGGACTGAGTTCACCCAAAGCAAAAACCTTGAACCTGGACTCCACGATGCACATGATGCTCGACAGCAACAATCATGCAGCGACCTGAAGAGTTTACAGACTTAAAACTGTCTGGAAAAGACTCACAACACCTCAGATCTCAACACTATGATGTAAATTTCCTGCTCTGGTCATTTATGTTTCCTCAGTACGAAGGTCGAGACATTGTTTCCTGTGTTTTCATGCTCTGGGAATGATTTTACGGGATTCCTCTGGTGCAGCCTTCTTTAGCAATGAACAGTTTCTATTTTTCTGTTTGATCCAAATTTAGAAGATTTAGTTTTGCAGAAAGTTCAAACTTTGAACTCAGTCATGCTGAACTTTGGATGGACAGTTTCTGCCCCTGCGACTCAAACTCAGCTGTCTCCTTGTGTCCGTCTGTGGTCCGAACAGGCGGCAGGACGCAGGAGAAAAAAGCGGCATGAAGCTGAAATTTCCATTAAAAGCGTGCGACTGGCTGCGAGTTCGTGTCCTTTTCTGTTTTTGTGTTGGTTCTCTGTTATCTGAGGAGGCTGCTGAGTTATGACAGCCAAACACAACAATTTAAAGCCGATGAAAGGAAGCTATTAAAACAGAACCGGGCTCGGCTGGACCGGGTTAAGGACTGGGGGGAGGGGCGGGGGGAGGGTGGGCGTACAGTGCGGGCAACAACAACATGTTATGTGAAAATTAAAAAAAAGCGAAACACTGATCGAGTTAAACGTCCTGTGTTGTCGGCTGAGCTCCGGCTTTGGGAAAACACCGGCAAATTAGCCGGAACAACTCTCCGGCTGTGTTTGTTGTCATTCCGGAGCCAGTTATGCCTGGCGCTGCTTCGCTGTAACCCCGCCGCGGTGACACCTATCTCGGCGTTGAACAAATACGGCGAGGTCCTGACCCCTCCGTGTTTGGATTCGCAGGCTGGGAGCCCAGACAGCCGCGCAGCGCTGCGACGCACGTATCAACACAAACCTCCGTACAGGAATGCAGCTGCGGCCCGTTTGACTCGACCACGGACCCCACCGTGACCCGGTGTGTTTCTGTCCATCACACACACACACACACACACAACCTGCAAACACACACACAGCTCAGCTCCTCCAGTTTATGGTGACCTTTCATTGTTTTAATTACTGTCATTAACACTTTTATGATCGTGTGTGTATTTTAACAACTTTTCTATACAGACTTGATTTTATATGCCTTATAACTGTGCGTGTGTTTGTGTGTGCACACAATTAGCAAAGTATCCTTCCAGCATTTTCCTTTAATTGTGTGTTATGTCAGTCTTTGTGTGTGTTTAAGGAGGAGGGACAGAGCTTGATTGTTGCTGTTCCTCCTCAGAGCTGACAAACAGCTGATTTTAATTAAATGCATATTTAATTTTTAAAGAAAAAGAAAGAAAAGAAAAAATAAGATGTTAACTGTCACAAACACACTGTCATTAAACAGCAGCAGCACCTTCAGCTATACACACATGCAGCTAAACGCACAGGCAGATATGTTTGCTGGTGTTTGCACAGGGTCAGTGTTATGTGCATGAGGTCAAAGGGTCAAAGACTAAATGAGTAAATGAAGCATAAACTGTAAACTAAACTGCAAAGTATCATGATTTAATATGAACAGCATGCAGTACCCCGCTGATCCACAGGGGGCAGTGATGTGCTGAGATACACGGCGCTGTCCCAACACAGACAGAGAAGAAGACTGAGGCAGAAATGCACTCTGGGTTCAAATGACACTGATTATAGACGGAGGATTTCAAGACTCAGCGGGGTAAAGAAAATGTCTCTGCAACAGCTGCAGATCTGGAGTTTTTATGTCTGCATTTGCTGTTAAGGGTGGATCAGTAGCTGTCGGTGACCTGAAGCTGCAGGCTGGTCTGAGTGATCGGGTCTGGGTGATCATTGCTAGTTCTTGACTTAGACCAGTCAAGTTCTTCCACATCAAACAGTCAAAATAACTTTTTATCAACATGTCAAAATAAGAAAAGTCTGTTTCTCAAACCTGAAAACACAAAACTGGAAGCACAGTTTGGACTGAATGAACTGAACTGCACGTTAAATCATTAACTCTGGAAAAGCGACACCGCTGCATCTTCACTACGTCCGACATTCATGCAGTTTGTGCACAGCTCCTCTCTTCAGCTCACGACTCTGACACCTGAAGTTCACCTGTGAATGTCTACAAATACCTGCAGGTATCAACAACTGTTTAATGATGCACATAATCAAGTTTGACACCACATAGCGAATGTTTTTGTCTTGTTTGATGACACTGATTTGAAGGTGAAGGGATGCAACCATTCTGCAGCTGCTAACAAACACCTTCTGCTATTCACAGGTAGAAAGCTTATGAAGGTTGTTTGAACCATGATGGACATGACACCGCTGCAGCCAGTGACCACTGGCGGCGAGAGGTCCACAGGTTTGGTTTGTGAAACACAACACGGAGAAGCATCACAGACCCGTCAGTCACAGCCTGTCCACGCCCCCGTGCAGCTCCAATCAGGCAGAATAAGTGAAAACACCTGTGTGGGTGGACCCTGCATGTGTGCAGGAGCTTCAACTCAAATGCTTCCACAACACATACTGTAGAATCACTAATGCATGAGGACACAAGGGCACAAACACACGCACTCCTACAGAGGGCTTTAATGTGCCGTGGGCTGGGTGTGGTGCCCCGACAGAGTTCATGAATTAACTGAACTCTTGAACTGTACTCTGGTATGTGGCAGACAGTCAGACAACCAGTCAGTCGGAGTGCACAGGAAAAATCTGTCTTAACAAGTCTGCCACTGAGTCCCAAAAGCTCATCTTTAAAGCGCGAGGAATAAACGGAGCTCAGGTGAAGTCGACCAATGTGCCGCCTGAAAGAGTTCAAACGTTTGATGTTTACATATTTTACATAGAAACATTCTGGAAATTGCAGAAAACTGTTCATTTTGAGGTTGATGGCAATGCAAACAGCATTTCTCCAGGTTAATTTTTCATTTATCAGAACTAATTCCTCTTCCTGGTTTCAGAACATTTGCAAAAACAGCAGAAAAACTAGAGGAAATGCAGTTTTTGATAGTGACATTAGTCCGATTCCCACAGACGAGACTCAGTCTGGACGCTTCAGCTGCTCAGATTAGATTTAAAATGTTTTTTTCACTTCCAACAACAACACGACAACGTCGGAGACGGAAGAGCATCAGAGAACAACACACAGAACAACTGCCAACAGATGCTGAAGGAGACAAACTGCTGCCACTTTGCAAGGAGGCAAAGCTGAGGAAGCGTTTTCCATGTTGGAGAGCTGCGTCACCAGCGTACAAAGGTACTGACACCTATGTCGTTACCACAGCAACCGATGCAGGTGGTGTCTGGACACACGCAAATCTGGTGTAAGCATTTGCAAATAAAGAGTGTGGACAGTCTGTTTCACAGACCTGATTTAAGAAAATCCGTTTCAGCAGCGAAGTCATGTGACCTCTATCTTTGTCCCTGTAACCTTCCCACACTAGTGTATTATTCAAGTAGTGTATTATTAAAAAGTTTTCTATGTCAGCACACAATGACACGTCTTCACTCTCCTTCAGGTCACACTGTGCCTTAATGAACATCTGATCATGAAGAAACCAACAGCTCACACTCGTCTCGTCCCCACTACATTCATCATGTTGGACAAAAAGTACAGACGTGCAGTAAATCAGCATCCTCATGACAAATTCAGGGCATACTCACTGTAAATCAAGTGGAAAAAGGGCAATTTCTTTCCACAAAAGTTGCACCTTCGATTGTCTCCCTGTTGCTTCAATGATGAATTGTAGAGATGCAGGCTTAAAAGACAGTAGGACAAGATGATTTGTAGGTCCTGAAAACTAGCTTTCCTCCCAAACAACACCTATTTTTAAATTGTAGAGAACACGTATACTGACGAGTGTGATTAAATTGTTGTGAAACGTGGAAGTGTGCACAAAGTCCTAAAACCTTAAAAGTGTTGTGCTTTGAGAGACTAGCAGAGTGGCTAGTCTGTGTAAAGTCTGTAGGGCGCTGCGGCGAGGTCAGAGGTCATGGTCAGCCTGAGGGGACTCGGTCTTGGTCAAGGACACTGCACCGGGGCAGACGGGGGGTTTGAACTTGTGACCCTCAGGCTGTCGGTTCAGACTCTCCGCTCACATAAACATGAAGGTGAACTCCAAAGTGTCCACACTGAACGCCAGCTTCTGCCTTCCTGTGTCTGTCTTTGTGTCTGTCTCTGAACTCTGCAGGCGGTTGTTGAGCTCGTCCTCCTCCAGGCTGACGGCTGGAATGCTGACATAACAGATGTTGTCTGACAAAGCCAATAATTATCTGCTGTACGGCTGTATGTCCGTACCCGCTCTTCCTCCTCCCTCTCCACATCCTCCTCCGCCTCCTGCGACTGCTGCACCATCTATGTTTCCTCCAGCTGGTCTGTGACTCGGCTGCACCTTCAAACATTTACCACAGCATTTATCTTCTATCTGAAGCTTCTAGAAGATGTTTCACCAAAGTTCCTCCATAAAATACCATATTTTCTCACTTCCTTCTCATGATATCTGGCCTGTAGCTAGTTTTCATTTTATTTGTCTTTACCACAATGCATTGGGCGTGAATGGATAATCCTAAATATACAATATCAACAGCTCAACAGTCGACCATTTACACCTGGTAAAAAAAAATAAGATTTGTATCCAGAAAACAAATGATCTGATCTTGCCTTTGCTTTCACACTTGGTATTTTTAATGTGTTCTCATTGTCCTTATTTGTTCTCAAAATCAAAAGTTGCTTGTGATCAATTTGTGGTGGCATGTGTTTCCTGTGTATAAAACATACAGTGTCAGTTTGTCTCAGTGTGTCGCTACCAGCCCGCGCACCTCTGTAACCAGATAAACTTAAACTTAAACCCAGTTTATATTTTGTTCATTTCTCATATTTATTACATTTTTCACACAGTTCTGTTAAATAAAATATCATTTTGCTGCATTCACGGCAAAATCAGTGATTGTCTAACAACAAATCTGTGTTACGTTGTGATTACAGCTAACTTTTCGGCTAGCTATAGTGCTACCATTTTAGTAGCTAGCACGCATCTTGAAAGGTGTGTTGTATTTACAATTTAAGATCAATAAAGTACAGCATCTATATATATTAATCCATCTAGTTATAGCCATAGCGAGACAGATAGCTAGACAGATGTATCTATCTAGCTACCTCCTTGCGAGCTTGCTAGCTAGCACCTAGGCATTCTTTGGCATTCTACCTATCTAGCTAGCTTAGAATGCCAGATAGCTAGCTAGCAAATCTGTCTCTTACTAGCTTACTAGCTAGGTAGGGAGCTAGCTTTACTAGCTAGCTAGAAAATCTGTATCTTAGCTTCCTAGCTAGTTGGGTAGCTATCTTACTAGCTAGTTAGCTAGAATTTCAGATAGCTAGCTAGCACCTAGCAGCTAACACTTTCTGCTGTGATGTGACACTGTGATGCAGCGTTCTGTTGTTTTCCTGGTTTCCTGTGGAGAAGAAGGTGTTATTGATATGATTAGTGTGAGTTTGCGATCAGCACATTGATCTGCAGCCTGTTTTCAGCTGTGTGATGCTTCTCTTTCATTATTTTCTGTAATAGTCAATGCAGAGATGTGTTCCCGTCAGCAGCTCGTTATAAATAAACCCGACCTGACTCTGCCTGTGGGCGGGTTGCAGCAGCGCGCCGCTGGCCCGGGCCACTTAGTTAGTTTTTCTCTAAAGACCTCATTATAATAATTAAGTGCTCTCCCAATGACCTGAAACAGGCGTTTAGAGAAATCATTATTGATGTGTATCTTTTTGTTCTCAGCCAGAACACAAGCGACACGAGTCCAGAGGGGTGAGGAGGTCAGGTACAGGCGACGTGTGAGCCATTAAAGCTGCTGAATGATTGTTTTTTTCATTGATTTGTTTGTTTTTTGAGAATCTTTTGTTTTTGAGAATAAATTAAAAACAAGAAAAATAATTTTCTTTGACCTGAAAAGGTTTTATTTCATGCTCCAGATGCTCTCAGCTCTTCTTTTCATTAAAGTTTACTTGCTTTACATTCACCTCCTTTATATAAAGAATAGCTTGCTGCACTGATGAGCAACGGACTGCAGATCACAGCTAGAACTACACCTCCTGCCCTCAGGTAGACAAACATTAAAGTCCAACAAAGTCCTTGTTGTTTGCAGTCAAAAAGAATAATACAGGTGTATTTAAGTAAAGTGGACATGATTAAGGAGTAACTGCAGCCATTATTTCTGTTCCACAGGCCTGTACTGATGCATAACACCTGTGACAGTGATCAAAACTAAGAGGTTAGAAGACAAAAAAGTGAGAAAAGCGGCTAAACAGTGTAACTTGCAGCCATGTTTTGTGTGTTTTTTGTTTATTAAAATGGAAAAAGTCTGACGTGCTAACTTTACCCGAATGTGCACACCCTACTCTCACTGTCATTATTTAAAGGCATGATTAAGATAAAAGATGAATTGTTTGAGCTGCTGTAAAGTCATCGGTGTTTTGAAAGTTGTAGGCGAATGCGAGCATCAATCTTTGGACTAAAACAGACTGAAAACACATATTCAGATGTGCAGTGACCAGCTAAATATTGCTTACTTTGGATGGGTGATTTTGCAATCCAACAGTGAATCGGGTGTATCGGGCCGCTCGCTCAGGAGTGGATGAACTGCTGGTGGTGCTCCACAGCTTCTACAGCTGCCAGGACTTAACTTGAGCACAATGAAGCCCCGAAGGTCCCTGACACTGACTCAGCACATAAATGGAAATGTAAACTTTCAATTACAAGCACGAGAAAGAAAAAAAAAACACCAAGATTGCAGCGTTGTGGTTTTTCCTGTGACAGCAGCAGCGATGAAAATAAACTTAAAGAAAACACAAAGCAGGAGGTAAAATATCTGGACACACACACCGAGGAGCCAATGCTGGCCACCAAACGCTTTATCCAAGTCACCATCTGACCCCGTTTTCTACCTCATTTTGCAAATCGGTGTCCCTTATCGTGCCCGGGAACTTCCTTTGAACCAGAAAACACACAAATAAGAGGAGGAGTAGGGTGAGGAGGCAGGGACGCCGAGCTGCAGGGAGACTTTTATAGCTTGCGGGGGAAGAAAAAATAGATTTCATGGGGCGAATAAAGAGATGAAGCAGATACACATCATGAATCTCAGAGTGTTTCTTTCCCTCTGGCGCACATCAGACGTTCAGGAACCCAAAACACATGAGATGCAGAGCAAAAATGAGCAAATTAACATTAAAAGAAAACAGAATTTAATCTTTGTTTCTCTTCTAATTCTGGTTTTACTCGTAACTGAAGGTAAATTTTAATTGCAGGTCACAAAGAGAGAAGGGTGATGACCCCACGCTGACCCTGATCTGCCCTCTGCAGCCGTTTTCTCTCTTTGGCTGAAATAAAAGCCCAAAGTGAGGCTGATAACTAATGTGACGGGTGATGGTGTGTTTGGTTTCAGTGTGGTGGTACATTCACCCTGTTCTCCTGCTGATAAACAGTTTTCATGTATATCTGTTGCTTGTGCATTGTAGAATAATATTAATATGTTTATTTATACTGTAGCCAAGCAACATTACGCCAAACGCTATGTAACTCAACTTACGTACTGTACTTCTTTTATGTAACTGATGTAAAACATGATCTTTTGTTTTCACGTCACCAACTCGTTTCTCTGGTTGCGCCGGTCGCTCATGCTCTTATTTCAGGAGCCATTATCAAATTAGCAATGAGACACTACGGCAAAGTTTGCGAAAGAGTTTGAAACTTTGTTTATTTGTGTAGCAAAAACAAAAGAAAACAAAAAAAAATGATTAATGGTGTTCAAATTGAATTTGATGCCGTGGTCATGTGACCTGATGCATATTTATATTACACAATATATTATACAGTCATTTTTGATGTATACAGTATTAGTGGTGCAAATGTTCGCAGACATCAGTCAACATGTGTCTGTTAAACTTCGTCCCAGAGAGTTTCGTGTTATAGCGCCCTCTACAGGAGGAAATGTTATAAACTCTGTTTCCAGATTTAATGCAAAATGCTCAGCGCCCTTTGTTCTTTGCATCGTGGGACAAAACTGATCACGATAACAACAAAAGATCAGATTTCTGCACCTTGACGTCAATGAAGATACATCATATGAGCGTACCTCTGCTGCTGACTGCAGTGTATGCAGCCTGCGCAGATTGAACCTGCAGGCCGTAGACGGAGCTGCAGAGCTTGTCTCATTGTTGCGTCTGTTGTATAAGACACAGCGCTGACTGTTGTGTTGTCTTGTGTTGAGTTGCGTCCCCTCTTCGGTTCCCATGCACCCTCCCATCAGCTGACCGGTTGCTGACCTGTGCAGCCAGTGGCACTGCAGTGAACTCTGGTTCAAAACGTTGCAGAGTTCACAGTGACTGAGCGTCCATCAGATAACGACCTTGGCAGAGCTACGGGGCCCTGCAGCGGACATAATTAGGCCAGGCTGTTTGTGTCCTGTTAATTTTCTGCCACATAGCTTCACCCCATTCTCTGCCTGTCAATGAAGGCGGTCAGGTGGTGGGGGCGAGATGCCTGGTGACCTAAGCGATGACCTCAGCACTGACCTCAGCGCTGACCTCACTGTCACTTTTGTCTGTAATGAGGTCAAGATATGTATACGTATATATCGGTTAGCTATAAATGATCAATACTTCTGGGACGACTGACAACAGATCAGGTTTGGATTAATTCAGTAACATGTTCGATTGATATCACTACAGCTCTGACTGGCTTCTGCTCTTCAGGAATGGCTGCTGAGGCTCATGGGTACTGTAGTATTTTGAGTAAGGTGTCAAAACCCCAAAACATGATTAAAACAAGTAAACAACAAGTTTAAATGCAACATTTTGATCAATTTGAATGCTTTAACCATCCCTTCCAGTCAAAAACATCTTTTTCTTACATTTATGTCCCCAAAATGTCTGTCATCTTCCCCAAAATCTGAAATCCATATTCAGTCACCAGTTCAAGATCTCGAATCTGCAGATACTGCTCCTGCCCCTGAGCCGATTCCCAGGTAACCTTGGAGGCCATCAGACTTGTACACACTCGCTGTGTGAGCCACAGCTAACGAGCTAACAAACATAAACAAACAAAGGATGCTAACTGCACTTAGCATCCTGACATCTCCTCTCACTGACTGTGGTGCAGCACAGACTCGTCATCTGAGTCTGCAGACGTTTGGTGCAGGGTGTCATTGGGCTAATGTCAGTGAGGCAGGGAATCATGGTGGACATGTGCACGAGGATGAAGCAGCTGGGAATCGTAGAGGTGCGTTTAGGGCGTCTCCAACTTTATCTGGTTAAACGGTCTGAGTGTCAGGTCTCGTCCCTGACTGAAGTGTTTTTCTGTTCCCAGTGTTCCACATCTCTTGTTTCCTCTCTTGTTTTATTTTGATACTCACCTGTCGACTCGTTCCAGGTCTTTACCACTTCCTGTCCTCCTGCGTTTCCCTCCTGCGTGATCCCCTGCGGACTCCACCCTGATGTGTTGCAGCTGTGTCTCCTTTGCCTGCAGTGTATGCAGTGTCAGTGTTCCCTCCTGAGCCACCTCATCTTCATCCTTGTGTCAAGTGTTTCAGCAGGTTCATTTGTGAGTTTTTCTTGTGATTTGTTATTTTTGTACCTTTGCTCCGAGTGACTGTGTACCAAACCGATTGCTGTGACGCTGAAGGACATTGTATTTATGTATCAGCATGTCTGTTCACTGCCTCAGGGTGCAGGCCTGGGCTCTGCTGTGAAAGCAGGCCCCAAAACTGCTGCAATTAGTCTAAATCCCCAAAACATGCCAAATAATCATTGTTGTATTTGAATTAATTGTGACTTAAATGGCATGAAAATAGTGCAGCATTGAGTTTAGAGCAGGTTTTTGTCTAATGAGACAAAGAGCCTGAAGGCACCTCAGTTTAACACCTGCACATCAGTGGATGTACAGATGGATGCAAGGACGTTTGCTGCTTAATCAGCGTGGGCATTAAAACAGCAATAACAGCTGATGCTCTGTGCTGTGTGTAAGATAAAGACTGAAGCAGGTCTTTTATAGTCTGAATTCATAAAAATGTTAAGTTAAATGACTTTGTTCCAACTATCTGACACTAAATTCAATTAATCCAACAATAATAATACCCAGATCTGGATTTTATGGCCCTACATAGATATTTTGAAAAACCTGCAAATAAAATATTAAGTATATTAATAAAACAGCTAATTCTGATTGAACATACTGAAATCCATTAGCATCCTTGTTGAATTCCAGATTTGACAAACTCATGAAACGACAGCCGTGTTGTTTTTTATCATCTTCTAATTTACTCTTTACATCTGTACAGCAGCTACATCTGATACACTCAGTGAACGCATAAACAGATAATAAACAAATATATACAGACTCCTTAAAGCGGAGAAAGTGCTATCTCCTTCCACGAATCCATCCAAACATAAGATTTCACAGCGCGTCTATTAGGCTTCAAGACCAACACAGGAACAGTCCTAAAATCAGACCAATAATAACAATAATAACGTTACTCTCAATAAATGCTGCTCTAAACAATGGAAGATTTCTATGTTCTAGCAGGGAAACAAGGTGTGATGGACATTACAGGTTAGTGTCTCTATCTATTCATAATTACAGCAAATATTGTTACAGGTAAAGGTTTGATAGAAATGATCCATCTGCATTTTAAATACAGCTTATTCATAATGCTACTTCATTTGATACACGCATCATAGCACTGTTATGGATATATATTACATTCATATAAAAGAAGAACAGTTTGAGTGTGTTTTGACGTTTGAGAAGCTCAGCGAGAGGGTTTGTTGTGGTAGAACTTCCATGAGGTCTCCACAGGTGTTTTCAATTCCCATCTCAGATCTTTTCACTGTGTTTCCGGCGTTTTGCCAGCTTCTAACAGGAACTGCCACATTTAGACTGAACTGAGATCTTTTGGTGTCTCCACAGGCACTACCTCTGAGGTTGCATCCTCGCAGCCAGTTCAGAAAGTCAAGCCCCGAGTTTTGAAAGGTAAATGAAGAACACAGGTGAGACAGGTGAGACACAGAACTGGTTTGTTGGCCTGTTGATTCTGCACAGTGATTGGAGGTGAGGGTCCCTGCATCCTTTTGGCCCTGGACCTGATGAATTTTAGCTGTTTTTGACTCCAGTGAGCATGAAAAGCAAAGAGGTACAACGGCTAAAAGCACCAAAGCTGAGTGGATCGTCTCTCTGAACCACTGACATCAGTTTTTACAATATATCTCAGAAGCTAAAGCTAAGAAATGCTTTCTGAGAAGCTTTTATCTCAGGTTGTCTGCAGTAGATGTGTTTGTACCTGATTTCATGTCAGCAAAATGAACCTGAAGTCTGTTTGCTAGTCAGATCAGCTGAACTTGAGCCAAGGAAGGGAGTAGAGAGACACCTGCCGCTGCTGCACATCGTGACTTTATAACAGAGGCAACAAAATGAACCTATGTTGCATTTAAACCTCTCTACACTGAAACTTTCACTGAATCGTACCTGCAGTCCATACGACAGACTGATCTTCTGTTGGCACATGAAAGGCTTCACAGACTTACTCACTGATACGCGCTGCCCTGCCACACATTAATAACTTAAAACTGCATGAAACAAATGCATAGGAGACGATAACATTTCAAAATGCGCCTGTGGCAACAACAGAAAGTGGTTTTGACGGTTGTGGTTTGATGAAGTGCTCCAAACCAGCAGTGTTACCTCGTTTTCATGTCCGTGATAGTGGAACAGGGTCTGAGCTGTGTCGTCAGGACCAGCAGGGTGGTTTGTCTCTTCTCTCATGATAAGAGAGTTTTTCCTGAAGCAGGTCAACAGTTAAGTTGCCTCTTGGACAGTCTGTCGGTCCGTATCTGTACCTAAAGCGGGTGGTTGTATGTGAAATGCACATGCAGCCCGTTTACCGGGTGCACTATGGGGACTGTCTGCATCTTGGGAAAGTTCTCTGTGGCCAGAGTCCATCTGCAAGTCCCGATCAGCTCCACGGCCAGAGTCTTTAGGATGATCTGTGCCAGCTCTTTTCCAACGCAGCTCCGCACGCCACCGCCAAACGGCACGTAGCTGAACCGGGACGACCGACTCTCTTCGCGGTCCGGGCCAAACCGGTCTGGGTCGAACAGCTCCGGGCTCTGGAAGACTGCAGCAGTCTCATGGGTGTCCCTGATGCTGTACATGACACTCCAGCCTTTGGGGATCTGGTAGCCCTGTGACACAACAACGAAAAATACAAAGTTTGCATTGTAAATATGATCAAACTCGACTGAAAACATTTGGATTTCAGGATTTTGAGATTAGGGCAAGGTGCAAAATCGCATTAGTTGAAGTTTATTAGAAGAAAATGATGATTTCTTTTGCATGTAAAGCCTGTTTTCTCATTGGGTTTCCAACTGCATACACACATTCATTCAGTTAATCCGGATTTCTTTCTAACCTAATCCCAATTATTCCTGCAGAGCTGGGATTCCCCTGTTCAGGCTTCAGGAAGACATGAACGAACAGGCATAAAGATATTTTCAATTACCTCTGCAATTACCTCTCAGCTGTAGGGGGTTAAATCCTGAGAAGGAGGTGCAGAAATGGCGCCGTGTGCATTACAATAGTATTATGGGAATTCCTCTGCAATCAGTTTAAACTTCAATTGTCCTTTGGCAATAAACGCAGCAAATTGGGGGCACACCGAGGGCAGGGAAAGGGTATTTAAGGACGAGCAGTGAGGCCATGACGGGGCAACTATGCATGAGAGAGTTTTTGTCCGTTAGAGCGCAGCCAGGCACGCCGGCATAAAGAGTTAATCAGCATCTCACGACCTACCAGGACGCATTTTAACTCGGGATAAAGCAGCTTTTAACTTTAACCGATGTGTTGTGCACGAGGAGGACCTGTTCAGTTTGTTGTACAGCAGAGACCATCAGTCCGAGCCTTTATGAGGTCCACTTATGTTGGAGGTTTTAGACTTGTATACTTATTTATTATTTATTATATTAGTTATTTTCATCTTTCTGTCACAGTTTGGCTTGAATTGGCCAACAAACCTGATCGTGATCATGGTTTGGACCCTTTCTCAACATTAACCATGTCTGCAAAACACTGAACCCAAAATAAAAAATGATGAGCAGTTACAGTTTGGTTTGACGGCTCCAGTTGGTTTAATCTGAGGCTTAATGACAGATTAATGATGCTAATAAACAGTTTAGGTCCCAGCTTTGCTAGCATGAGACGACCCAGCGTGCGTCCTGTGGTGGAAGCAACTTCTACATTTGCTCTATGATGCAGGTCAAAAACAAGCCACTGTTAAATGTTTCTTAATGTTTAAAACAGCAAAAGTCTTGCTGCTGCAGTGCAGTCGGATCTGTCACTTGTTGGTCTTAAAGATGGTTGTGGTAGGTTTCTCCCTGCTGGTTCCTGGTGAGCCTACAAACAAGATTTACATTCCTCCATATCAGGTCCTGAGGCCATCCCAGGAGCAAAGCAAACCCACCTGAACCCACAGCCTTCATATGAAAGGTGTATTCCTACTTGAACTTACGTCTAACTCAAACGTCTGCAGGGCCGTCCGGTAACCGCCGGAGACTGGCGGCAGGAAGCGGAGCACCTCTTTGACAACGCAGTCGACATAGCGGAGCTGGCTCAGCTTGTCCAGGGTCAGATGTGGTAAATGAGACTGTGACTGTGGGAAACCATCACTGTGAGTCTGACCCTGTGAGTTCAGCAGGCAGCTCGTCTCCGTGTCGGCAGCGTCCTCCTCATTCTCCTCGCTGTGGCGTTTGTGAGACTCGTAGCCGAGGCCCTCGGCCTCCAGCTCGGCTCTGGCTCTGTCCACCACCGCCGGATGGCGAAGAAGCTGCAGAATGAGCGATGTGGAGGCGCTGGCTGTGGTGGAGTGAGCGGCGAAGATCAACTCCACTGCTGTTTCCTGGGAGCAGGGACGTGGATGGAAGGATGTTAATGCTTGTGCTGGTGCAGAACAACGTTTGGTTTATTGAGAACCATAGTACATTGAACCTCTTTTCTCTGATCTCTGGTTCATGGTTACTCTACGCAATATCAGCCTGATGACTGTCTGATCTGCAACTACTGTGTCAGAATCATGAATGAGCTTCATGACACTTTGCACGGGGCCCCCGAACACCACAAGCTTCGATATGCAGTCAGGTTCCTCTGCCTCTGAATGTCGTGCAGTTTCATCCTGTTATAGCTCATGTGGCTGATTTACCTTGAGCTCCTGGATGCTGAACTGATGGCCGTGCTCCTTGGAGCTGGACAGCATGTAGTCGAAGGCGTCGTGATACTCCTCCTCCGTCTGCTGCCACTCCATCTTCTCCTCGATGATTTTCTCCATGTTGGCGTGTAAGATTTCTCTGGCCTTTATCCCCTGAGCAGAAACAGTCACTGTTAGCTGTTCAGCATTTGATGAGTAGTTAAATCTGAAAACTGACTGAACTGATCACTTTGCATCATCAGTACAAGAAGGTCAAAGGTCACATGACTCGACCTCTGACAGGTCAGTCATCATCCATGAATTAAAGGCAGTTTATTTGCATTTGCAGTAACCTGGTACCGGTCTGTGAAGTTGCAGTTATTGATTATCTTCATTATCAAACAATTAATCGATTAATTGTTTGGTCTGTAAAGTGGTGACATGCCAAAGCCCAAAAATGGCTCCACTGACTGATTATCAAAAATAACTGATTACTTTAATAAGTTGTCAGCTAATTCATTGATGGACTCAGCTGCTGCAGCTCTATTTGCACAAACATGATGGAACTGCATGTTCCTCCAGATTACACATGTAGAGATTGACCCTGGCACGTCCCGTCATCAGTCACCAGGTTAGAACTTGGTAAAACAAAGAGTTCACAGGTGAACTCAGCGGAGTTTGATCATGTTTGCACTGATTCCTTCGTGCTCTCACCTTTCGCAGCCCACTGAGCGGAGCGTCTATGGGGAGCGAGAAGAGGTTGTTCATGAGCTGCTCGAAGATTTGCGCCAGGTAAACGATCCTCTCCTCCTCCAGCTGCAGACCCAGCAGCACCTTGATGGCGATGCGGAAAGTCAGGGACCTGGCGGCGCTGTAAACATCGATGGCGCCCGGCTCCGAGCACCACTTGGCGATTTCAGACTTGATAACGTCCTGCAGCCGGGGCAGGTAGGACTCCAGGGCCCCCCGGCTAAACACTTTGGCCAGGATCTTGAAAGGGTTAAGGAAACAAAGAGAGAGGGAGTCCTAAAAAGTTATGACCTTGTACACAACAGTCAACACCTTCAGTAAAGAGGAGGACTGGGTGGAGTTGGTTAGGACAGGATGGAGGTAAAGGGAAGATATAGGAGATAAGGACAGAGCGGTAGGACACAGGAAAGGAGGCAGGATGTGATCAGAAATGGAATTTGTCTCAATTTAATTCAAAATGATCGATAAACTGCTGGATTTATCTTTTTGTGGAGGATACGCACCTTTGTCTGAACACCAACATCCTCATACCTGACCTACACGTATGTTGGTGGTCACGTGTGACTTGGCTAATGTTGTCCAACTATCACAGTTTGGTTAGAAGTTAAATTACTTGGTTCTGCTACGTTAGCTAGGAAACGTATTCACGTTCTTCAGTTACACCTACATCACATGACTTCCGTCATAACCACTGCAGCCACTGGAGGTCGCCGCCCAGCGAACGTAACTACAGTTCGTAAAAAGCTGAATTAACCTTCACAGCTGCTGCTGAAGCCGAGGAGCTAAATGCATGGATCTGATCTGAATCGTTAGCAGTTGTTGTGAGCGATGAAGATGATCATAAGATCTGGGACTGGATTTCTGCACTTTGGGACTTGGAGTTTGTTGTTTTTACAGTTGAATTATTGACTTTTTATCCATAAAAGAGATAAAAGGTTTTATCACAGCAGCTCTCGGCCACTAACACTCTCTGCAGAGTAAATGTGGGTTTGACTGAAGTAAATCAAGTCGTCCCTGCATCAGCGCGACCCCGTTGACCTCCACTCATCCTGTCTTACCTTTCTCTTCCTCTTGTGCAGGTCGCCGATGGAGTTGACCAGGGTGTTGGGTCCCAGGATGATGCGGGTGCTCTGAGGCCACTGGGTGCACACCAGGCTGTGCTCGCCCAGCAGGATCTTGCGGATGTTTTCTGCGCCCGTCACCCGGATCACGGGCTTCCCGAGCAGGTGGGTCTTGAACACGTTGCCATGGCGCTCTCGGCGCGAGATGTGGAAGTTGGAGCCCTGTGGTGTGAAGAGGGAGTTTGGGATGACATGGAAACAAGTCAGAGACAAGATATTGAACAACAAATAAATACATTTCTTTTAGAAAATTATAATTTCAGCACATTTTGAAGTAGATTTCCAGGTTTTAGGCCCACAGCAGCAGTGGTGACACGGATTTCAGTGGCATTTCTTGAAAAGTTGCTTCATTTGCCAGGTTTTTTGTTTTGTTTCCGTGATAAACTTCACATTCTGAGGGTGGAGATGCACGATTGATTGATGTCTTTGCACATTTTACGATGTTCAAGCGTCCACATACTGTTAAACATAGACTAAATATGAACTTTTTCACCTTTGCTTCATTTTCTTATACATATTCTGCCCAGTTAAAACTGAATATTTGGAATAAGAGCGTTAAACGTGGGTGAAAAATCAAAAATAGCATGAAAACCACACAAAATCACTGCAGCCACGCGCGTCACGTGTCCGGTAACGAGGCGCTCTGACGCGCAGCGAGGAGCGGATGGATGGCTGAGGGACGGAGAGACGAGGGGATGAGAGAGCGCATTCCTCACCGCTGAAGAGACAGACAGACGGACGGAGAGGGAGGGAGACAGAGGAGGAAGAATTGAACAGAAAACGTCTGTTTTTGCTCCGCAAGAAGGAATTACGCACCGAGCATCAAGTCCGCACATGTCCCATTAACAGAGCTCAGCCTGCACAAGAATCTGCGGAGCTTTCAAAGCTTCCCGCGCTCCCAGATGCATCAATAATGTGATTATTAAACATCCTGCAGCAAACCGGCGTTTGACTCCTTTAAACTGAGGAACTGCAGCAGCATCTGATTGAAATCTATGAGTGTTGTACATGAAAAGACCAGCGCGCGCGCAGGAAGCTAACCTATATTTTAAAGGCTTGTTAAAAAACAAACTACAGGAGCCCGGACGGGTCAGTCTCTCTCACCTGGAACAGCCAGTGGAAGGTCTCGCCGACCAGCGGCCAACCCATGGAGCCCTTCGGCAGCGGCAGGCTGCTCTCTTTGTCCCGGGTCAGGCTCCAGCGGAGGCTCCACAGCTGCCGGGTCAGCGCGAGCAGCAAGAGCGCGGACAGGACCGAGGTGAGCGCGGTGGCCAGGGCCGACAGCACCCCGAACTGGGCCAGGGGTAACATCTCCTCCGAGCTGGTCCGCTTCCCAGCATCCACCTGTGTCTGTGCGTAAAGGCGCTCGAGTCCTGTTCTGTGCGTAAATCTCCTCGTGCGTCACCTTTGCTTCTTCTTCTTCTCCCCCGTAAACTCTGTCCAGATAGAAACAAAGGTGTGTTAGGTTGATCCGCAGCCCCCAGAAAAAAAGCAGAAGAGTGAATCTAAACTGTCTGAACTCAGGTCGGAGGCAGCTGAGAGACGCTAAACTGTCAGAGCGGGGCAGAGATAACAGTAATCAGACAGACTGGACCCCGGCGTCCCGGCTCATTCAGAGGCACACGGTGAGAGCACACCGGCGTCACGTGTGGTCACTCCTAAAATCATTTTAATGCAGTTTATCTCGTTGTTCTCCTTCCTCTTCCTCTCACGCGCCAAATCAGAGCAGCTCGTCGGTGTTTTTGATGGAAACAAACGCGAGTTTCTCGGGTTTTAACGTGTCATCACGCGCCTCCAACGGGCACAAAGACCGGATGGATGCGCCTGCACAGACTCATCTGACTGCGGATGAACTTCACGAGCAACACGCTTCTGTCCTGTGAGGAAACTCCCCTTCACTCCGCCGCCGCTGCTCCTGAAATGAGCAGTAGCTGTCAACTATTCCAAATAGTTTTACAGGTTTACATGCGCCGGCTTGTCTATTAGGTTATGCGCCTTTATAGGTACAGTTCAGGGGGCTCAGCCAGCCCCCCCGGGCGGACCCGAGGTTTATAGAGCAATGGCAATAAATCAGCTTTTACACAAAAAAGCAGAAGAAGAAGAAGAAATACAGCGAGCCGCAGCGCGGAGCGAACGAGAGGTGAGATGTGGAGGAAGCGGACGGGATGAGCGCAGGAGGAAGCTGAACAAATCAGAAACTCACCTTGTTCCTGCGAAATCAAAAGAGGAGCTTGTGTCCGGATCGAGGCGCAGGCTGCGGACTCACCTTCCGTCCGCGGTCACAGAGATCCGTGTGTGTGTGTGTGTGTGTGTGTGTGTGTGTGGAAGCAAAAGCGTCCGTCTCGCCTTCTCCGCCGAACCGGTGACTGTTCCTCCACAGTGTGCGGGCTGCGGGGGGTTTTATAGAAAAGGCTGCACGGCGTGATCCACCTTCGGCGGGTGACGTTGGTCTGAATATGTTAAAGAGGCTCGTTCATTCACGGCGCGGACCAGACTCTGCAGGAAAAAAAGTTTGGAGATCAGAGAAGAGACGCGGCGGTGCGCAGAGAGAGAGAGAGAGAGAGAGAGCGTGTGTGTGTGTGTGTGTGTGTGCGTGTGTGTGTGTGTGTGTGGAGGGGGAGATCAGATGGCAGCGGATGGAGGAAACTCGCAGGTAGCCAATCAGCTGAGAGCGAGCCGAGCAGACCTCAGGTTGGAGCTCGGTTCAGCGCATCCAGACCGGCTGCAGCCTGCGGTGGAGCTCCGGAGGTGACGAGTAGAGAAGGAAATAAGGCAGGAGTTGATATAGTTTAATAAAAAGACCATTTTAAGACAGCGACTTGTTGTGTTTTACATAATTAAATCACATTCTGCGGAGAGTTCCAGCGACAGAACTGGAAAACGCGCAGCAATCACCGTCTGTTGTAGGAGTTGGAGGAGAACTGAACCAAAGGCGATTTACTCAGCTGATCGAAATGATTCACGGCCCGAACGACGCAGAGCAGCCAGGACAAGACGGGAAACCGCCGTTGATGAGCAGGAACAGGCGCAGAGCGCAGGCAGAGGAGGTTCATATTCAATATCTTGATTTCTGCTTCATATTTAAACCCGGAACAGGTAAAAAGCACGTGACACCGTGAGGCCTGTGGCTCTGCAGGGAAAGTCTTTATTAGTCACTTTAATATTAATATAACTATGTTTTAGGAGTAAACTGAGTTTGTGGTCTCCAGACGTTAATCCTCTGCACCTCAAAGATCATTATTATTATTATTGTTGTTGTTGTTGTTGATATTTGTGATTCTGGCTCTTCACTCTGTTTCGTGTGTTCGGCAGCTTCACAAACAAACGCGTCAATTAACACACTTTGGGCTTGACACTCAGTTCGTGTGTGTGTTTCGGCTTAACGGAAGCTGTGATGCGACCATTAGAGCACGGCGCCGCGTGCGCACACACACACACACACACACACACACACACAAAGGTCCAAAGGAGCCCTCCTCTCCTCTGAATCAACATTTTAATAATTCAAACCAACAAACGGCTGCAAATGAAAACAGCAGCACTCAGGTTCAGTCTCTGCTGCTGCAACGTGCTTTTAAAAAGAGAACACAGAGCCGTAAATCTGAGCGGCGGGAAAACCCAAACACACAATGACACCAACACACAATGACACCAACACACCAACACATCAGACTGAACCGGAGAAACATGATCAGGAGAAGCAGCAAAATCTGAGAGAATGACTGCAGATGCTGCAATCATTCATTAGTTTGTAATGGTCTCCATGACAACGCAGTGTTTGTTTGTGTTTGGGGATGCTTTTTAAAAAACACATAAACAAAAAGACATTTGAGAAACTGATCTGGCTCCGTTCAGATGATCAGTCTGCAGAATTCAGGACGTTAATGAAGCGACAGCGTTGTGTTCGAGGCTCCAGCCGACTGCAGGCAGCTGAGTGAAGGTGCCAGTGCTGCAAAGT
Organism: Datnioides undecimradiatus; assembly: GCA_008933995.1. NCBI lineage: Eukaryota > Metazoa > Chordata > Actinopteri > Lobotiformes > Datnioididae > Datnioides > Datnioides undecimradiatus. The sequence continues at coordinate 1,600,117 of WARS01000086.1, read as the reverse complement.
AACTAAGTCAATTTACTCGAGTACTCCGCTGAAGGATTTGTCCACTCCACGCCCACTCCACCATCTCAGAGGCTGCTGAGTTTGCAGATTCAGATTAATAACACAAAATATAATGAATCAATAAATCATAAAGTGTTATGGACAGAAATGAAACACAGTATAAGGAGGTGTGATAAACACTTGAACGCATCATTGTCATGTAAATTCTGCATCATGTGCACTTTGACTTTTGGTACTTGTTGATGTTGTTCTGTGATGTCACGACTTCAGATCTCATATACGAGCTGCAGGGTCATGTGACCTGACCTGAAACAGTAAAAACCTTCGTCCCTCTTCTTCTCCTCCTGTTTTCCATCGGTCCCGTAGCTCGGTCCTCCTCTCCTGGTGTTTTCAGCTTTCTCCCCCTTCCTCCCTCCTTTCCTTTCTCCCTCCTCCCTCCCTTCCTCCTCTTGTCTCCTTACCTTTGTGATGAAGTTCATGCTTGTGCCGTGGCGTTCCCATCACACGGCGTCTGATCAGCAGCAGCAGCGTGCACAAGTTCTCAGACAGGAAGAGCTGAGCAACGTCAGATCAGGTTGTTCAGGGGATCTGAAGGATGCATGTGAAGGATGGATCTGAAGGATGCATGTGAAGGATGGATCTGAAGGATGCATGTGAAGGATGCATCTGAAGGATGCATCTGAAGGAGACATCTGCTTTATTAAAACATTTATATATTTCAGTCATGATGACAGTGAAGACATGGGATGCTCAGACAGGAAGGATGGGTTTCCCTCTTAACAAACAGCCGCTGGACACATTATTAAGTCATGAATATTTCAATAAAATCCACTTTGTTTAAAACTCAGATTTAAAACAAGCTGCACACAGACGAACTCAGAGGCTGCAGAGGGAGAAAATCAACTGTAAGAGATGAAAAACTGGATTTAAACACGAGTTTTCATGTTTCTCTGCGAGGCCTGAGCTGAAATGAAAAAGGAAACAGGTTTGAAAATGAATTTAAAAACTGATTTTCTGCCTCATCAAACATCTCCGGTGATGTTTCCACAGGCAAAACATGAACAACTGCTGTTCTCTGTCTTCATGTCTTTAAAAGTTCAGTAATGTGTCTTTAAATCGAGCACCTGAGCTGTAACAATCAGCTATAATGATAAATAAATAAATAAATAAATAAATAAAGTTCTTTAAATAAAAAGACAATAGGGACATAAACACAAACACACTTGTTGTACTTCCTGTCCTGTTTTCCCGCCACGCAGGCCGGACACTTAAAGGGCCATTCCACTAATCCTAATCCTGAGCTTTTAAAAGCTTCTGTAATGGAGAGGTTGGTCCCGTGGCGCCCTGGGGAGGGGGGGCGGGGCGGGCGCCGTCTCCGGTTTCACCCTGAGATGCTGTGGAGACGACGCAGACGCAGAATAAATCAGATCTGATTCAGTTCATATCAACACGGAGGCGTCAGAGCACAGCCACAAAGTCCCCGCACTGATGATGTATATTAATGAGATCACCGGAGTGTGTGTGTGTGTGTGTGTGTGTGTGTGCAGGCCTCGGGGCTGATGAGTCGATGAGTTAAGCCTGAGTTTAGACCCCAGCGCTCGCTGATCCTCCGTCCAGGCTCAGGTGATGAAGTGAAACTCACACTGACTCAGTCGGCCGCTGCTCACACACACGGTGTGAGAGGACGAATCAGAGGCGACGCGCCCAACGACTCGGGTCTGAACCAGAACCGAGTTATTTCACAGCTCGTCCTCGTCACTGCACGGAGCAACGGACGAGACAAAGCTGCGAAACAGTTCAGGAAGTTCAGGAGAAGATTTGGGTTCAAATGAGACGAATCCGTTAAATTATGTGTAAAAATGTTCAAATCGAACAAATGTTGTAAAAATGAAGCCTCTGCAACGTTTCCTGAACGCTGCGGGGTAAAAGCTCATCAGTGAGGGTTTGAACGTTAGTTTGAACCGAGTCGTTTGTTCGTATCATAAAACATCTGTCACGTTTCATTAAAACATTTAATTTAACTCGTGCCCTGCTTTATTATTACTGAGTGAACCTGATTAATGAATACATAAGATCGCTCTGTGAGACCCATGCAGCTAAACATATAGCATGCTAACGCTAACTGCTAACAGCTGTGTTTTTAAACGTGCTGCACAAAGCGACCGAGCTAAATGTTGATGATGCAGAGCTGCAGAGTGAGTGACGTCGAGCGATGATCGGTGATGACGTCATCGATCCGTCAGCTCATTTAAAGCGACCTCGACCGTGGCGAGTTTCCACCTGCAGCTCTCTGCAAAGACACAGGCCTTTAAAACGTCACTGCGGCACCGAGCAACACCAGCGACGCCATGCTGGATTCCTTTTTACTGAACACACCCGATCCATAAAGACGGAGGCAGAGAACAGAACCTGCCTGTTTGCCGTCTGAATGTGTGTTTGATCTGATTTCACAGATACAGCTGTCAGACGCAGGAACGTGTCGCTCGCCCGTCGCTTCCTCCGAGGGACGCCGCCGCTCTGGACTCGGGTTCAGGGTCAGAGCCTGAGTTCAGTTCAGCTGCAGAGAGTCCGGTGTGTTTGCTCCGACTCTGCTGTCAGATCCCATTATTAATTTCAACAGCAGAGGCTGAGGGAGGCAAGCAGGAGCATGCTGCACACACACACACACACTCACACACACACACACACACTCACACACACACACTCACACACACACACTCACACATACACACACACACACACACACTCACACACTCACACTCACACATACACACACACACACACACTCACACACACACACACACACTCACACACACACACACTCACACACACACTCACACACACTCACACACACACACTCACACACATACACACACACACACACACTCACACACACACACTCACACATACACACACACACACACACACACACACACACACACACTCACACTCACACATACACACACACACACACACTCACACACACACACACACACTCACACACACTCACACACACACACTCACACACATACACACACACACACACTCATACACACACACAGCACAAACATTGCACTTCTTGTTGCGTCTGGTTTTCAGTCACTTTGCTTCATCTGCAGCCTGAAATCCTCCCTGCAGGGCTGAAACTGAGACTTATCGATCAGCCGCAGCCGAAACCAAACAGCCTGTGTGTTTATTGATTATCTGTGATCGATACAAACAAATCAGTGTCTTTAATCAACTTCCTGCACAAAGACTCACTCTATATCTGTTTGGATTATTAAAGTTAATAAAATCAGAAACATCTGGCGGCCCACATCACACTCACAGCGGCCAACTTTGGCCCACGGGCCTCAGATTGGACGGAGATTCATAATAAACAGCAGCAGATCCGAACCGTATCCGGCGCTGGGGCCGTTCATCCCGTGACCTTTGACCTCCTGCTCCCTCCTGCCGCGGTTCATAAAGATACACTTAAAAACTGCAGCGTGGTGAAAAATCCAGACGAGCTGCGTTCACCACGCCTCATGATTCAGGTGTGTGAAGATGTCGGCCATCTTATCAGGCTGAAGATCAGAGTGTGTGTGCGTGTGTATGTGAGAGAGTGTGTGTGCGTGTGTGTGTGCAGAGAGTAGAAAGTGCTGTAATGTAAACACTGGATGAACTGTGGCTGCTGTCAGCCCGAGGCAGCGCTGCACTGACAGTCTGAAGGCTTCACTTTGATCTGAGCGTGTGTGTGAGTGTGTGTGTGAGTGTGTGTGTGTGTGTGTGTGTGGCAGAGAAAGACGGATTTGTTGTGTGTGTTCTTTTGCAAGTGTGTGTTGAGATTTTTTGAAGTTTCTTAATGCGTGTTGAGCCATGGCGTGTATGTTTGTGTGTGTGTGTGTGTGTGTGTAATTAGCGTAGCCGCATGCCTCTCTGGGTCAGGGGTGTCTCTTCAGGCTTGATGCCGACAGAGTCTGACAGGTGCTAAAATCCGCCTCAGTTTCACCTTCTTCGCGTTTCAGCGTGCAAACATGGCGTCTAAAGCAGCTGATTGAAGCTGAAATATGAGTTGTTCTATCATTAAACAGCCTCTAACGTTAGTTTTCAACCGAACCTGAGGATGAATCGAGTGAATTTCAAACGCTCTCTCACTTTCTGCCGCGTGCCGGCAGACTTCCTGTCCTGCTGAAGAGCTGCCAGTCCGGGGAGCAGCTGTCAGTTTGCAGCGGAAGCGGCAGTCGGACATTTTACACCGACCTTCCTGGAAACCCAACACTGCGGCGAGCGGCCGGGCAGCAGCAGGAGGGAGGAGAGAGAAAGTTTTCCCTTGCTCCCCGGGGGCGGGAGGAGATGGGCGGGGGGGTAACGAGGTAACGTGGGTGATCAGATGGATCAAAGATGATTGATTTGATCCGTCTGCACAAAAGAAACTCCAGAAACTAAAAGTCTTCGAGCTTCAAGAAAACGCCGGAGGAGAAGCGCAGATGCAGACGAACAAAGCAGGGTTCACTCAGAGTCTCTGTATCCCAGAACCAATCAGGCATCACGAGCACAGACAGACGATTGGTCCAGGACGGTCCGACAGACGCTAACGGAGCTGCCTCGCTCTGAAAAGGTCGATCAGGTTCAGGCTGAGCTAAACGTGTGTAAACGAAGACGTAACAGACTTTCCCTGACCAAACGTCCATGAGTGACGGCTTTGTATCAAATCAGACTCCAGACGAGCTGAGATGTGATCACATGATCTCAAACAGGAAGTGCACCTGACGTTTCCACAAAGCGTCACAGCAAAAACCAAAACAGCGAGAACTCGACGTTGAGTTTTTCTGGTTTTTACGATTGTTTCTAGTTATTGTGCTTTCACACACACACATTTACACACACAGATACCTACTGAGACACACACACAGTCACCTCCCCATCAACCCACTTCCCCTCCTCCCCCTCCTCCCCTCGGCTGCTTCCTCCCTGCCTCTTTGATTCTCTCCTCCTTTTCTCCTTTTTGTCTGAGTCGCTACCTGTCATCAGCAGCTCCTCCAGTGTGTGTGTGTGTGTGTGTGTGTGTGTGTGTGTTCTGGAGTTGAATATTCAACATTTCGACCAATCCTCACTGTTACAAGTAATCAGATACTTCAAGGGAATGAAAAGTGCCAAATACATAAAAGTAAAAGTACTCGATTACTCGATTAACGTTGCGTCACAGATACTCACAAAGTAAAGTAGTGAAGTATCATCGGGTCGAATGTCTCCTGAAGCACGACTTTACACTTTCAAACGGCGTGCAGCTCCTCCCAACAACGCCTGTGGAGAGCAGATCCAGAGTCAGCTGACCTCCGTCGTCATGGCAACAGAAAGAGACACACTAAATGGTTAAAAAAGCATAAAAGACTATTTTTGGGGTTAAATGAGTAGCTGGGCTCCTGATGAAAACGAAATGCGTTACATCTGGACACAGCTGCACTGGGCCGACCAATCACCTGCCGCTCAACTGGAACAACAAAAACACACAGATCTGAAAAATACTGCGGCTCTTTTTATGAACAGTGATTTTCAGGCTCCAAACCCGAGGAGCGGAGCAGCAAATCATTGACTTCATAAACTCTTCATATGTGTTTAAATCTTAAACATTAACCAGTTACTGTGTCTGTTGAGATCGCTCCGAAATAAAGTTAGAATATAAAGCAGCATGGAAATCCTTCTGTTTGGATTTATGATCAGTGAGTGACAAGAAGAAAAAATCGATCGATATCTGGACGAAAACTGGTGTATTCATGACGCTTTGACACTGAAATGATAATAAATTGAATGTTTTTCTGGTTCAATCTGCAGCTTCACTGAGAAAACAAACGAACAAAGAGTTTTGAGTCTCTAATTTTAAATATTAAAGAAACGTCTACATGAAACTAGAGAAACTCAAAACTGAATTCACTGCATCACCTTTGTTCAAACTGATGCAAACAAACCAAACGTCAGATGATCGATCAATAATCATCTGAGATGAATGTGGAAACAGACGGTGTGTAAGCTGAGGCGTGCTGGGTTTGACCCCTGGGGCGGCCCGGGGGTGAGGGGGTAACACCAGGACTACCGGTGGTCCACTTCCTTATCTTTCAGGCGGAGCGCCCCGCCGAGCTGGCAGGCCGGGTGTTGGGTTCGGGCCGGGGCGAGGGGGTCGCGACCTCAGCCGGGAACAAGAGCTACTGTTCTGCTCCGCTCGAGCTGCTAGAAAGAGACGCCTGTTCTCAGGGAGGAGAGGGACCAGGAAAAGGGCAAATATAATAAGACCTGGTGTGGAAACGAGTCTGCACAGAAATCTGATGAGGACTCAGACTCTGGATCAACATCCTGATCCGCCTTCAGATTGATTCAATCAGGACACACTTCAGGATCCTGGGAAAACCAAGTTTCACCCATGCCCTGATGTTGCATCCATCCACCGCTGCCTCCTTCACGAGCAGAGAGGGAAACGTCTGAGCCTCTGATCTTCGCTGCCACCGGCTGGAATGACAAACAGATTATATAAACAGCAGTGATGCGCCTGGTTAATCAGCGACGCCAGCGTCTACCCGGGTGTTTGTGTTTACATCACTGCTGATCAGAGCCGGGACTGCTGCAGAGTCATGTGACATGGGTTGAGTCCTGATTGGTCAGATTCACTCTGAAGGCAGCAGCCAGGTGTTGGCAGGTTTTTGTGCAGAATGAAGGAGATTTACACATAAAAACCTGGAAGAACAGAGTCCAGGCTGGAAAACACCTGCTGCTGGCACCGCTCTCAGGGCGGATCATCAGTTTGACTCATTAATGACGTGTTTTTACACTTTAATCAACAAACAGAACAGATGTCATGTTCAACAGTGAGTTTGAAACTGACCCGGGCTCAGTTTAAATGCTCGTGTGTGGTCAATGTGACGCCTCAGCCACCAAATGCTGCTGTGGCCTCGGGGCTGACATACCTGACGGGAAATGACCACTCCACTTCCTATGTACCTGTGTGTGTGTGTGTGTGTGTGTGTGTGTGTGTGTGTGTGTGTGTGTGTGTGTAGGAGGCAGCCCTCTTTGTTTACTCTGATGAGGGAGTAAACAAAGGAGAGAGGAAGTGTCCTTTATGTGAAGGAAGAGTGTCCATCCAGCCCTGCAGTAACACAGCAGCACCACCTGTTACACACACACACACACACACACACACGGCTTTGGTTGCAGCAAGATGTCCTCAGGCTGTGATTACAGATCACACACACACACACACACACTCACACACACACTCTGTGGTTGTTGCAGTGACTCTAATCAGCGCTGCGCTGGATGAGCTGAGGTGTGTGTGTAAGGTTTACGAGCTGCGATGACGTTCACAGCGAACCGCAGGCGAGTGTTTTCCCCGGCGGTTTGAATTTGGGTGGGAATATGATTGAAGCGTGTGTGTGTGTGTGTGTGTGTGTGAGAGAGAGAGAGAGAGAAGCACAGCTGTGTTAAAAGTGACACCTCCTTTGTGAAATCGGGTTGGGACAGAACCGACTGTTCTCTCTGCAGCGTCCTGCGAGTTCAGACTGAAAGTTCAGTTCACACACATCAAAATAAACTCGTTCACACTGAATTATCACTTTTTAACGAGCTCCTCTGAGTTTTCCCTTCACACACACCCTCTCACAACTCATCCGCCCCGAACCGCCAATCAGAGCTTCTCTCTGTGACTGAGCAGCGACTCAGCAGCGATGTGACTCTGCAAAGGTCAGAAGCTGCTTTCTGAAACACATCACTGTATTAAAGCAGAGACTCAGCTTCAATGCTCTGCAGAGACTCTGGAGTCACAGCAACACATCACTGTATTAAAGCAGAGACTCAGCTTCAATGCTCTGCAGAGACTCTGGAGTCACAGCAACACATCACTGTATTAAAGCAGAGGCTCAGCTTCAATGCTCCGCAGAGACTCTGGAGTCACAGCAACACATCACTGTATTAAAGCAGAGACTCATCTTTCTGAGTGTGACATGGATGCAGGGTTCGTGTTTGGGCCTCACTGAGGCACGACTGCAGTGTCTCACCCTCTCCCTGTCTCACCCTCTCTCTGTCTCTCTGTCTCTCTGTCAGCAGTGTGTCCTCCTCCCTGTCTTCCCTAATCCATTTATCATTTACAGTAGGAAGCAACCTGCCACCAGTGAGTTATCTGTGTGCCACCCCCAAGCAGCACACACACACACACACACACACACACACCTGAATGTTTCACTCCTCAGAGCTATAAGATTCTGCATTTCACTGTTTTTCCTCTTCACTGATCTGTTTTAATCACTGTTCAGGAGATTTTACATTAAAACATACGATAAGTTTACAAAACGCGTGTGTGTGTGTGTGTCCTGTCAGATGGAGTTGTGAATGAACACCTGAACACCGCCCACACACACACACACACACACACACACACACACACACCTTCATTCCTGTCTGCGCTCCGATTCCTGCCCCAGTGACCTTTGACCTCTATCCATCAACTGAGGTGTTACCTGCCCAGCAGCTGTGTGTGTGTGTGTGTGTGTGTGTGTGTGTGTGTGTGTGTGTGTGTGTGTGTGTTCAATATATACATTGGGGGTTTTTTTTAAATAGCATCTTTCAGCTAAAATGATGCTGTAATTTCTGATCATGTGACTTCATCGTGTTGAACTTAACATGTTTAATAAACTGTAAATCTACAGATTTATCTATAAATTAATTAATAATGTGCTTTTATTTTAAAATTTGTAGAAACCTGAAAACATGATTCATCTCAGTTCTGCAGAAAAATTACTGATCAATTAATCGTCATCAGCTGATTCATCAGCTCCCATCACAGCCTGTGTTTCACATCGTTTCAGGATAAACTGAGTTTCTTTGGTCTGAAAACGTGTGGATGTGTTTTAACTAATGCATTAAAACTGATGCAGACAGTGCATCTGTTTATCTGCTTAATGTTGTCACCTGTCCGCCTGCTCACCTGTCTGCCCGCTCACCTGTCTGCAGCACGGCAGCAGAGTGCACCTGTGTGACCTCACTGACCTGCAGCGCTGCACTCATAGATTACTGTCCATTTACTCGAGTACATCTACTCAGGTACTGAACGAATATATGATACTTCTTCTTCTCATGACACTTCCTCCTTCCACTCCACTTTCTTAACATTAACACATAAAGATTTGATCAGATCTGATGTTTTATCACCACGTTTCTCACGTTCTACAAACCAAACAAATCGATTAATATGGAAAATAATCAGCTGATGAGTCAGAGAGGAGCAGCTTCAGTGCAGAGCTGGTTTCACACATGAGGAAATTGTTTTTATTGCATAATAATAAACACAATAAGACAAAATAAGAAAAAAAACAGGCTGCAAGTCAAGAAGCTTAAATTAAAAACATAAAATTAACAGTAAAATATGAAGAAAGTATATCACAGATACGTAAAACGTCATGAATATTTGAAATGTGCAACACAGAAATCAGAGAAGACGTAACTCCAACTGTAGAATCTGCTTCTATATCAATGCATCAGCCAGAATCAGACACGTACCAATACACGTACTCTGTTCTACATGTACTCTAAATATCTAAACGCACAGTGTTTACGCTGGCGTTCGGGATCTGAACGTGCAGAAGAATCTCAGCTGAATTTCTGCAGAGGCAACATCGTCCGAACGGTTCGGCCTCGCTCTCGTTTGATCGCTTTGTTCCGACGCCATCGTTCAGTAGGGCTCAAACTGGACTTCCTGTTTCATCGTCCCATCTGTACCTGTGACAACACGCTCAGCAACACACACCAACACATTGAACTTGTGTGTGTGTGTGTGTGTGTGTGTGTGTGTGTGTGTGTTCAGATAATCATTCTATCCATCCTGTCCCTCTGCTCTGGAGGTTGAAGCTGAGAGCTGTAATTATACTGTCTAGCCCAGTTGTGTGTGTGTGTGTGTGTGTGTGTGTGTGTGTGTGTGTGTGTGTGTAAGACTACACCACTGCATAGTGACTCATTAGTCAGCTCCATCTTATCCGCTGCCTTTGAAACTTGCCTGTCTTCTGCTTAAACAGTTAAACGCAGCGTCGCTCTAAGTGACTCAGATCACACTCTCACACACACACTCTCTCACACACACACTCTCTCACACACACGCCTGTAACTAAAAACCTGCAGGTAGTCAAACACCTCTGCAGCGGTCGACACGTCATCCTGCATGCTTCTGACACATCACGGTCTGTGCAGGAATGCAGGGTCGCTCTGCTCCATGCTAACTGGCAAGCTAGCAGCTACATCGCAGCCCCTGAGGCTCAGAACGCTAATTACAATTAACTTAGTACATTAGCAACAAGAGCAACAGGAACTCACACAGATAAACTTTCTGATCAGAGTCTGAAATGTATTGTTTTATTCTTTTGTTTGAAAGGTGTTGAAAGTTAGCCTAGTTAGCATGCTAACGTTAGCATAAATCAATGTGAGTGAACAACAGAGGCTCACAGGGACTGGTCATTAGCTTCAAAGCTGCGCAGCAGTCGGCCTGAGCGTTTCAGAACAACAAAATCATCCTGTCTCTGCAAAAATGCACAAAGTTAATCAACAGAAGAAGCACGAGGTCACGTGTGAGAGCGCGCTCAGCTCGTTAGCATGGCTGCTGCCTCTGTGTCGCAGGTTGGGCCTTTTTAAAGGAGATTTAATTGTGCAGCCGCCTCCATCGGGAGCAGACTGATGCGTTATCAATACATGAACTGGATAGTTGGATTAACTGTATGAGGTGGTGTCAGGTGGGACGGAGCACCAGCTCGGCTCAGGCTGACACAAACAGATGAGGCGAGGCGCCGGGGGAAACGGCGGCGAACAATGAGGGAGCACAACACACGGGGAGCTGCCCCGCCTAATGCCCTGCATGGTAATTGTATTGAAGAGAGGCTGTGTGTGTGTGTGTGTGTGTGTGCGTGCTCCCTCCCCTGCTAGGTGAGGGAGGGTCTGCATCACTATGAAAAGAGAGGAGGAAGGAAGTTTGAGCAGCAGAATAAAAGACAATTTAATGAGAAAGTTAAAACCTTAATTTACTGGAACCCTTCAGTCCTGAGTGACGGGTGGTAGAGAAGCGAGTGTGTGTGTGTGTGTGTGTGTGTGTGTGTGTGTGTGTGTGTGCGTGTTTGACATTAAAGTGAATTCCTGTTATACAAGGGTCACATCCTCTCATTTGGGGGTGACGACGATGCTGCACGGGTCTGATTATGTGGCCTGTGTGTATTTTCCTGCTGAGTCAGCAGTGTATCTGCTGTGTGAGTCAGAGTCAGTGTGGTGATGAAGGTGAACACTCTCACTGATCAGCTCACACACTGATCAGCACACACTGATCAGACCAGGATCAGTCTGGTTTAAGAAATCCTCAGAACCAAAACCATCAAATCAACATGAAGCAGAGTCTAATAACTTCTCATCTGTGCTCTGACACACATTAAACTCATGTTCAGTGCCCGGTAACGTGAGTTTAAGCAGCATCACTGAATAAAATTGTGTTTTTGCACAGTTTTTATGTCAGCTGTGTCAGACCTGCTCTGGCTGAGGTGTCACTTGCAGAGATCCAACATTTCATCTGCAGCATTTCATCACTCAGCTTCAGTTTAGCAGCAAATCCGTGTTCGGGAAGGAGAAATGAGTCCGAAGTAAAATGTTTCTGTCCCTGAGACCGCAGGAGCAGATGCAGAGTTTGGTGTCGGCTCATCCACGGCTGCAGACTCACTGTTTGGATCAAAATGTACATTTTAACAAAGTTTGCAGGCTCGATGCTGAGAGTTTACAGGAACGACTCAAACGTCTTTTTATCCAAAGTGTTGCTGCGTCGTTGAGTTCACATGATGAGCAACACAGTTTGAAACGAAAGAAGTGGAGAAACTCAAATGTAGACGATGAGAGAGGTTTTAAGTCCCTCTGGGGCCACCGTAGTTCCCACGTGCGCACTCATGGGACCACGAGGTGTCTGCATAAGAGCCCTCACCTCTGGCTCGGCTGCGCTGTAACGTGATTAAGAATCAGGCTGATGAATCGTCTGTCAGGCAAAGTTAAAAAAGACATTAGGTACAGTGGGAGGACACACACACACACACACACACACACACACACACACACAGACACAGACACACGCACACACACGCACACACGCTTAGTTTAATCAAGTAAAGTAAAAGGAAAGAAAGAATGTCAGAAACGAGCAGAAAAAACGAAAATAACACAAAAAGAAAAGAAACAAAACAAGTTCTTTCTGTTCTCAGACCAACAACAACAACAACAACAACAACAACAATGTGCTGATCGGCCATTTCTGTTTGTCCAGACCTTCAGTGTGGGGTCGGCTGTCTGAGGAGGCAGAGGTCAAAGGTCGCAGTGAGAGACAACTCGTCCTGCTGCTGCAGAACCTCTGACCTGCTGCTCAATGGATTCTGCCACCGTCGACCGTCCAGCCCGATCAGCATCGACCCCGACCCTGCCCCCCCGCTGCCCGACCGTTTAAATCTGCCCCACTCACCTACATGATCCCAAACCCCCCCAAACTAAAAGCTGTCACCTAACACAGAAAGTGTCCTCAGCTGCCTCCTTTCCTTGTTCCCTCCTTCCTGTCTCCGTCGCAGACTTCAGACAAAAAACGTTTTTATCCTTCGAGATGAAGAGTCGGAACATTTTAGTCCAGTTTGAGTCAAAATACTCTGATTACAACATGTCCTTCTCTGAAAGACAGTCAGGCTACGCTAACATGGTGTGCTAGCATATTTAGCCCCAGCTAACTCTGACTCAAAGCACAGTTCAGTTAGCTAACTTATCATGCCTTTAAAAGCAGCGTGATGCATTCAAGTGTCTCATCAGGTCTTCTGTCCACCCACTTTGGAGCATCTCTGCATCTCGTTGTGTGACAGTTCAGTGTGTTTGACTTTGTGCAGCGTTAAACATAAAGTTTGTCCATAGATTTGTAAGTTTTAGTCGTGAACTCGCTGTCGGGCTGTGACATCATCACGCCGGTCAGAGACAGGGATGTTTACTCATACTCCTCGACTGGGGGAACTATCAGGTGTTTGTAAATACTATACTAAGAGCCATACTTTACCAAGCCACAGAGATGAGAAGCAGGCTAACGCTTAATTAAGTGACGTCTTGTGGTTTATGTGAGTCCTGTTCACAGTTAAAGTGGAGGAACAGCTTCTCTCTCTGAGCGACACCAGAAAAACAAAGTTTGCATCAAGTTTCCTCCAGCGTCAGTTTCAGGAAACGTTCATATGAGTCGCGTTTGTAAAAATGACTTTTTCTAGATAAAAATGTAAAAATGTAATTTAATTTCCACATGAAAACACATTGGAGATATTAAATGTGATGCACAGAGCACGTTCCTGTTCTTTTAATGTAGAAAAGCCCAGATTTAACACTAGAAAACAACAAAAAACCTTCTGAACGATCATAATGACAATAATACACGTGCATGTTGCAGTGGAAATCATGTTTTTATCACAGCAGAACTTCAAACTTCAGGATTTTAGACTTTTATCTGCAGAACCAGCAGCACAAGGAAACACAGCCTCTGCCTGCAAACAGCACATCTGTGCAGGATTGTGCTTTTTGACTTGTTCATCGACGCATTTCCTGCAGGTTTTGCATGAGTTGTGCAAGTTTAATGCAAAAAAGATACAAATAAGTAAAAATCTGCCATGTTGGGGAGGTTTTATGCATTTTGACACTGATTTTTTCCATTTTATGATGGTTTTTTTTGTTTTTTAAGCTACAACTGACTGTAAATTTCAGGTTTTTGTTTCATTATGTTCACGCACACACTCACAGAGACACTGCTGGGGCTGAAAACAGCCACAGGGTCATATAAACAAGCACAATTAAAGCTTTTCCCAGAAGAAGAAGAGGAGGAAGGAGGAAGAAAGAGAATCCATCTGCAGCCTCTGATGAAAACCTCTCATCTCCAAAGTGCAAACTGAAAACTGGACCGTCTCACGAGGCCCCGCGGGGGGGTTAACAGGTCTGTTCGGGTCACAACACTCACTCAACAGGCGGACGGCCGGGTCAACTTTCAGTTCAGGTAAGAGAAAGAAAAACAAGCAGAGTTTGCAGCTTCTTCGCTCCGATGCTGCTGACACATGCAGCAGAGATACACTGAGGGGGTCAATCATACACTCGCTCAATGCATTCCTCCCTGCTCCCTGCTCCCTGCTCCCCCCAGCTTCTTTATTTCACTTCTTTTCTTCTGATGGGAGGCCGGGGCGGTGGAGGCTGGTGGGGGTGAGTGAGGTGCAGCTTGAGAAAACAAAAACCCAGGGAAGAAAGAGAGAATGGCAGAGGAAGAGAGGAAGAAAGCGAGAGGGCAGAAGTTAAAGCGGAGCTGTGCCTCTGGTCGGTGTGACAGGTAGCTTTCTCCAGGAGACGCCGTCATTCAGCATGATTAATGGAGCGCTCAGGGACGAGCGGCGCGATCTGAACGAGAAATATGACTAGGATCCGGCTAATTTGTTTAGCATCGAGCTGCTGGAGAGGAGGGCTGAGTGTGTGTGTGTGTGTGTGTGTGTGTGTCTGTGTGAGAAAGACGGCCCCATTCATTCAACCAACAACTGCGACACACACTTTAGACTGACATTCTGTCAATGTAGAATGGCATGGGGGGAGTTTCTGTGTGTGTGTGTGTGTGTGTGTGTGTGTGTGTGTGTGTGTGTGTGTGTGTGTGTGTGCTGGCTGGCACTTCATTGCCAGTTGGGTTCCCCAAAGCTGTCAATCATTGTAACAATGTGCAGCAGGGTGCCCCCCCAGTGGTGTCTACCCTCTCTCTCTCTCTCTCTCTCTCTCTCTCTCTCTCACACACACACACACACACACACACACACACACATCTCTTCCTGTTTTCATTGTTAAACACCAGTAATTATCTGATAATGACACCAGTCTCACCTGCTGTCCACTTCCATGTTTCCCATCACTAACTAGATCTATGTTCTACATGTTGTAGATCTGTGTTCTACGTGTTGTAGATCTGTGTTCTACGTGTTGTAGATCTGTGTTCCTCCATGATCTCAGGTGTTTCCTCAGGTTCAGACTCAGAGACTCTGTGAATCCAGATCAGACTCTGTGATCGGCTTCACTTCCTGTCTGTGGCGTCACCGCCTCCTCTCTGTGCATGTGTCAGTGTTGTGTCTGTGTGTCAGCGGCTTGATAAACTGACTCTGGATCAGCTGTAAGACACATTTCTGTGTGTCAGCAGCTTCACAAACTGACTCTGGATCAGCTGTAAGACACATTTCTGTGTGTCAGCAGCTTGATAAACTGACTCTGGATCAGCTGTAAGACACATTTCTGTGTGTCAGCAGCAGCTTGATAAACTGACTCTGGATCAGCTGTAAGACACATTTCTGTGCTCCTCTTTTCAGCCGCTGCTTGTTTTTAACTCTGTATCTGAAGCAGATGAAGGATTTCAGTCGTCGGACGTCTGGATCTGAAGTTATCAGAGAAACAAGCTGAGCAAACGTTAGCAGCAGCTCGGCTCGCCGCCCCTCCAGGACGTCCCGTGTGCGGCCGACAGCGTGGGAGAAACAGTGGTTTTTAAGGTGGAACTGCTTTATTCAGTGTTTCTCTGGGTTTGAATCAGCGGCTCTGTTTGTTTTGGAGAGGAGGAGACCTCTGTGGAGAATTCAGCTCCCAGTAAAAACCTCCTGAACCATCAACACTGAAGGAGTCCCAGCTGACAGGAAGAACTCCCAGCATCCCACGCTGCTGCAGGAGGTCACATGACTGCAGACAGAAACTGTATATTTAAGTAATTGATCATAAACAGATATAAATCTAAAATCTAACAGGATCAGTCTCAGAATATGTGTAGTAGTAAAATCACTGACAGACATAAACCCATGGAGCCACCTCCACAGCTACATGCAGCCACTCGCATGGTGCTGAGCACAAACAGCCCCTCAGCTCCTTCACCAAAGACGTTCACGAGTGGAGCAACAACGCCCTACATGCTTGGATGATGCAGCCACGACAGCGCTGCCTGAAAAACACCTCCAGACCTCAGACAGACGGATCTTTGAAGGCTGGGGCGAGGTGAGCCGGGGATCACTGAGACTGACGCAGCGACACGCAGCTTTTGAAACCAAACCCAGAGTTGTGACAAGAGGTGATTAGCGGCGTTTGTGTCTTTAAGCTCCACCCTCAGTCTGTCTCTGAGGAGGGGAGAATAAAGAAAACACACATCCATCCACACGGCTCAGGGCCTGCACGGCGGCATAGGCGAGATTCGCTGTTTGTGTAACGAGGTTGGTGCTCGCAGGAGGTGAATCCAGGTAAAACACCTTCACCCAGAGACTTTCTCCACTCAGATCGCGACGACTGCAACAGAGGAGATGTTACAGACCGGAGGTGTCTGCTTTAACCGTTCAGTTCCTCGCTTCTGAGATCAGCTACATGAACCCGAGTCTGTGTCTTGTCTTTTACTGTTGGCATCAAACAGCATGGCGTTCACAGAAACACCGACCCCACTGTGCACACACTGTTATCCAGCTAGCTTGGTTAGCCGTGCAGCTAGCGGTCCTGCTCATTCTGTTGGAGTGTTGGTGTTCACACCATGAGCACAGGAGCTTCGGACCGCCATCCTCAAACTGTCCAGCATCAGTCGGAGATGCTGTGTCCGCTAATATAACCATTAGCTGCCTGGCTAACTGAGCTAACTAGCTATATAACTGTTGTTGTAGAGCCTGCAGTCAGATGTGGTTTAATTAGCAATAACTTCATCAGGTCAGTGCTCCTTCATGGCACAGATCGGCCATTTTGGATGCAGCTCTGAAACCTGAAGCTGTTTTCACTCTGCACGACAAAACCTGCTAACACCTGGCTTCAGTGTGAATCTGTCCAATCAGGACTCAACCCTGCGTCACATGACTCTGCAGCAGTCCCGGCTCTGATCAGCGGTGATGTAAACACAAACACCCAGGTAGACGCTGGCGTGTAAACAGCTGATTAACCAGGAGCATCACTGCTGTTTACAGTCTGTGGGAACAACGGCTGAGGACTTCCTGTCCTGCAGGATGCAGCGTCAGCAGGGCGGCCATGTTGGCGTGTTATTACCATTAATAGTTAGATAAATTTACTGCAGCCGTCATTCACAGCTGTGACAGGCTGCAGGTTGAGGAAACCGAACACGTGGTCTCAGAGGTTTTTGCAGCGCGCTCCCCTGCAGCTGTTTGCCGGTGGAGGTGACTGTTTTTGCTCTGAGCGGTCGGCAGGAGCGGATCTGAGCGCTGAACCGAAGCAAAGCAGAGTAATTGTCTCTTTCCTCCTTAACAGGATTAGAGCCCAGCAGTGTGGCAGGTTCAGACCTCCAGTCAACCATGCAGCTGGAAGCCGCCGGAGCCTGCCAGCTGGACAACTGCTAGCGTTAGCCGGGGTCACTGAGCTCCTCCAGGCTCTGGACGTCTACGTGACAGAGAGAGTTGGTGTGTTTACTGTCTCAGTAAACTGAAGTTGTGTGGAGTTGTTGTTGGGTTGTTATACCTCCAGGGGCAGCTGTGAGCCTTCGCAGTGTCACAGCACTCTTCCAGAAGAGTACAAGGTGACGGGAGCGCCTGATCGAACGCTTCCTCTGGGTTTTTCCGTCGTGAATCGTTGTGACGCTGCT
>WARS01000086.1:1420000-1577500 GCA_008933995.1 Datnioides undecimradiatus | reverse complement strand
TCTGTGTTTGTCTCTAATATGTGCCGGTTAAAGCAGAACGTTTGGCTTTAATTTGATAAAAAGTTATTTCCACTGTGTCGACGATTAAAAATGAAAAAATCATACTTTAATAAACTGAATTACTTAAAAGACGACGTGACACCTTGTACGATCCCATCTCTGGTCGTATTAATTCACATTTAGTAAAAATACAAAAAATCCCTTTTTCTGTTTATGTGAAACAAAATATGACATCACTTTGCACCGACCAATCACGTCCTGACATCCAGCCACCAATCAGTGTCCAGCTGTTAGCAGCACAGAGCTAGCATTCACTAGCTAGCTAGCCAGCAGCATGCTACGTCCTCCAGTTCTGAATCACTGCAATCACTGCTGTTTGTTCTGACCCGCCCACTTTTCCACCGTCCAATCAGATTCCTCCCTACATCACAACGTTTCACCTGGACTCTGAGCCAAACGTTCACTTCACAGATCTCTGATGCTAATGTGATGAAAAGGTCCCAAACTCAGAATCTGTGCAGCTGCAGGGAAACAGGCCGTGTCCGTGCAGCAGTAGATTCCCTGCTTCTGCCTCTGCCGCATGTTTATTCTCACTGGGAGGATCAACTGAGACGCCACAGGAACCAGACGAAGCCATGGGCCGAAGCTTTACGCCATCAAATGTGCCGTTAATCTGTTCTGTACGCTGTGTTTTAGAAGCTGGCGCTCCTGAGGCGCTCCTGCGGCGCTCCTGAGGCGCTCCTGCGGCGCCCCCGTTCACGCCGTGACCGACACCGGTCTGTGTGGTATGTCGCTGATGAACGGATGTGGTGTCTCCATACTTTTGGCACCGCAGTTAATTAAAAAAAGAATCAAACTGTTTCGCTCTTATCTAAATATTTCAGTTCGTCTGCGACGTATTTGTGGTCAAACAAAAGGCAGAGCTGGTTCCAGAGTCTGACGGGGATTCGAAGCGTGTGTGTTCGTGTGTGTTCGTGTGTGTTTCAGTCACAACAAAAGGAGGAATGTGAGGGATTCCTCGGCGGAGGCAGCACATCTCCTCCGGACGCTGCAGATTTGTTCCTACCTGTTTGCCGTTGCAGGAGACGCATACCTGCTCCGTGAGGCGTGTTTTGCAAACAGGCGATATTGCAGGATGCTGCTCACCAACATGTGACACACACACACACACACACACACGGTACACAAACACTGACATACCTTCAGCGTGCTTTCATGCAATTATGTCAAACACACACGCAGACATAAACATACAGAGGTGTCACATGACAGACACACACACACACACACACTCTCCCAGTTTAACGATTTCAGTTTGATTCACTCACTAAAATCTCAACTTTACCGTCTGCACCAGTAACGGCTTCACCGCTGACATCATTCACATCCTGTCGTCGCCCTGGGTTTTGCCCTGCAGGCTCCACACAGGCCGTCCACTCTGATTGGACGGAGAAACATCAACACTAACCAAGACACACTTACAGTCAGGATGAACCTCAAGGTCAACTTACTTGCCTTTTCCTGCACTTTCAGCTGCGTCACACTGTCTTCCTCAGCGGATGCAGCTGACGTGCGAGCTCCTCACCTGTCGGCGAGCACGAAGCTTCACCCCTGACACTGGAAATCAATCAAATCAGATCAATCCAGCTCCAACGCCTGAGTCTACATCAGCAAAACAGACGGATTCATGTTTGTTTGTTTGTTTTGTTGGCTGACAGTAAGTCAGGATGAAACTTCTCTTATTGTTAAACCTCCTGGCGGCTGTAGAAAGTGTATAAAAGCTTGTGTGCAGGGTGTAAAAATGCCCGTGGGCCATAAATTCATGAGTTCATTCCTGTGCAGGGTGGATTCTCGCCCACACAGGGGCTCAGTCATGATGAAACGCAGGTTTTAGTCAACGAGCGGCTTGAACTGACTGAGTCAGGACGAAGGTAGCGGTGAGGTCATGACCCCTGTCACGCTGCGGGACGTGCCGCCGCTCCCGTCTCCTCCTCCTGTTGCGATGCACCCCGGCTGTCATCACGCAGGGAAGAAGCGATGGAATCGTCCTTTTATTGGGTTTTGGGTTCGAGCTCCAGCTTCGCCTGCTCCTTCAGTCCTGCAGCGAGGTTGTTTCCCTCCTGTCGTCCTCTCTGCTCCAGTCTGTGTTGACTTTGGACCGCGGGGTTGATTCCCTTCATGCTCGTCTGAAGGCTGTTATCACTGTGAAAACACAGACACACACACCTGGGATTGTTTCCTAACGAGCTATTGTTGCACCCATCAGGGCTGCAGACAGCACGCTAATAAAGTTTGTCATCTGCCGAGTGTTTGTGTGATCACATGCAGCCGGTGTGTTGCATGCTAATACAGCCAGCCTTCAAATGCCATGTTTTTGCATTAAATTTGCAAGAAGTCTTTATTATTCTGGTGTTTTATAGCAGAGGTGTTAGAGAAGCTGCAGATCCTGTTTTAGGTTCAATCTCTTGGATTTCACTGCAGCCTGGATGGATGGAAATTATGAAACAGACGCCTGCGTTCACTTCCTGATGTGTGCTCCCCAGATTCATTGCTCTCTCCAACCACGTTACAGCCACTTCTTGTATGACTTAAGTCAATGGGAAAGAGTCATTTTGTGTC
Organism: Datnioides undecimradiatus; assembly: GCA_008933995.1. Taxonomy (NCBI): domain Eukaryota; kingdom Metazoa; phylum Chordata; class Actinopteri; order Lobotiformes; family Datnioididae; genus Datnioides; species Datnioides undecimradiatus. Next base: position 1,574,881 of record WARS01000086.1, on the reverse strand, counting down.
AGTACATCACATGACCACACACTTCCTCAGGACAAGACCACATGCAGCACAGAATATGAATAAAATAAACATATATAGATTTACAGGTGATGGCTTCAAACATGCAGCTCCCGAGGAAACAGATGATTGGTGTCTCAATCCTCCAGGCTGCACGTCAAAGATGGGACAATCAGGACACAAAGTGCTCGTCACAAGTGTTTCCACTGGTGAGTGCATGTGTGTGAATGTGTGCAAATATGTGTGCATGCGTGTAAATGTGTGTGCATGCGTGTAAATGTGCGTAAATATCTGTAAATGTGTGAAAATGTGTGTAAATATGTGTGCATGTGTGTAAATGTGTAAATATGTGTGCATGTGTATAAATGTGTGTGCATGTGTGTGAATGTGTGTGCATGTGTGTAAATGTGCATAAATGTGTGTAAATGTGGTCAGACATATCCTTCAGCTGCAGATACTGAACCTGACTCTGCAGCTTTGCCATTAAATTATTAAATTTAAATATTTTTAATATCTAAGTGTGTTTTTTAATATTTATAGTGTTGGGGCCAGTTTACACACAAATGTCTGTTTAATAAATTACAAACTGAAGTTATTATAATATATTTATGCATCTATACTGTGATTTGATCTCATTAAGTTTTATGAATTAATTATGTTAATCTCGACTCCATGACCCCCCCCCAGCCTCCCAATGCCGCCTTATCACTGACATCATTATTTGTGGGATTACAGCAGAACAAAGGTCCTGTGAAAGCTCCGGGGAAACGCCTCCGATCTCTGTTTCTCAGTCCGGGCTCGGAGGTTCGAGGCGTCTTTGGCTGCGCAGCTTCCGCGTCTTTTGTGGACGACCTTGGGAGGCTTTTCAGCTCGGCCCGGGGTGTGTTATACCCGTCAGCACCCGGGATTCGTGTAATTAGTGTCAGGGTCAAAGGTCAAGGCGGGATTTAAGCCCGGGACCAACCGGTCAGTCAACAAACCTGGGGACCAAATCCCCCTGGACTCCAGGGGTGGAAACCCCGCTGCTGACAGATCTGAGCCACACACACACACACACACACACAAATGTCTGTTTAACATAAATTCAACAAAAAAAATTTGTGGTGCTGATTTTGAAATCAATCTAAATGGATCTGAGTCCGAATTTAAAGTCAGATTCACAAATATCTGCAAAACAAAGCGAAAACAAACAACTGTTAAACTGCAGAAGAAGAAGCTGAAGTCATGAAAACAGCGAAGACGAGCAAGCGACATCAGATCTGTGCAGAGCGACGAGGAGACGGTTTAATCTGCTTCATGAGCAGAATCAGCTGATCGGTCATGTGACTCTCCTCCACAAACATGAAAACATTTGTGAAAAACCGAAAATGTTTACGTTTTAAAATGGAAACAGGAAAACGCTCCTCTGACCTGTAATAACCTCACACACACACACACACACACACACGCACACACACACACACACACGCACACACACACACACACACACACCCTCCATTCAGATGTATTACACAATAGTGGGGGTACAGAAGTTCACACCTGCAGCCTGGAGGCAAATAACACACACACACACACACACACACACACACACACACACACAGGTACGTTAGAGATAAACAAAGAGACATACTGAACATGCAGACACAACAACACATAAACAGCAATTAGAACACACAAACACACATCACAGAATGAATATAAACACACACACACACACACACACTGCGCTGCCAGCCTCCAGCTCATCATAAAGTCTGTAATTTAATCATCGTCACAGCTCGAGTGCAAAAGTTCAGCAGCTTCTGACATCACCAACCTGTCAGCCAATGAGATCACTGCGCTTTAACATGAAATATGAAATATATATCCGACAAATATCAACGACACATCGTTCTTTGCTGAGCTGAATTTCCACAATGTCGCCTCCGTTTGTCTGATCCCGGAGGCGCTGACTCAGCTTTAAGGCTGCGACACGAACCAACGTTCATCTCCTGGGATCAAATAAACCCCTGAAAATCATTTCTGTTCATGAAAATGACATTTTAGATGTTTTTCATTACTAAAACCTTCTAAATCGCTTAGATGCACAGTATAAAGTACGCCCACTGAGCAGTCGAACAGCTGGTAATGTCCTGCTAATGACCTCTGAGCTAACATCTGTAGCTTTAGCTTCTCTGCAGCATCAACACGGAGAAGCTCCGCCTGCAATCTGACGTGACCCCGGGGCCCCGGGGGTCTGACCCGGCAGGAACGCTCCTGATTTGTCTCGCAGTTTCTAAAAAAGCAGGTTGTTAAGACTTTTACAGTCCAAGCTGTTGAGATTTAAGCTCCTTAGCTTGTTAGCCTCATCAGCGCCGTTCGATGCTACGTGTCCTCAGGTCGCTCCTGCAACGATCTTCAATCACACTGAAACATGCAATCAGTGGAGATCATTCAGCCTCTGATGCGACACTGTAATCAGTAGTTTAGTGGAGTCACACGGACGAATCGATAATTAGCAGGTTAAAGTCGAAGCAATCAGGAAACAAGGGCTTGAAGTGACCGCGTGTGACCGCGCGACGTCCCCCTTCGCTTCAAAAACCAGAATATCTAAAGAAAACACCAGAGAAGAACATTAACAACACGGAGCTGACAGAAGGGTTTTATCGTTATTTATGACGATTATGATTATCAGAGATCTGCAGCAGCCGTCGGCCTCACACCTCCTCCCCCCGCAGCTAATTAAAGCTGGCGCTGATCAAACATTCCTGTGGTGTCGCATCACATTTTACAGATTAATGAACTCGACCCGACAGAGGACGACGATCAAAACGCACATTTACAGCTCTGATCCCAGGTCTGATCCCAGCTCTGATCCCAGCTCTGAGCCCAGCTCTGATCCCAGGTCTGATCCCAGCTCTGATCCCAGCTCTGATCCCAGCTCTGATCCCAGGTCTGATCCCAGCTCTGATCCCAGCTCTGATTCCAGCTCTGATCCCAGCTCTGATCCCAGCTCTGATCCCAGGTCTGAGCCCAGCTCTGATCCCAGCTCTGATCCCAGCTCTGAGCCCAGCTCTGATTCCAGCTCTGATCCCAGCTCTGATCCCAGGTCTGATCCCAGCTCTGATTCCAGCTCTGATCCCAGCTCTGATCCCAGGTCTGATCCCAGCTCTGATCCCAGCTCTGATCCCAGGTCTGATCCCAGCTCTGATCCCAGGTCTGATCCCAGGTCTGATCCCAGCTCTGATTCCAGCTCTGATCCCAGCTCTGATCCCAGGTCTGATCCCAGGTCTGATCCCAGCTCTGATCCCAGCTCTGATCCCAGCTCTGATCCCAGGTCTGATCCCAGCTCTGAGCCCAGCTCTGATCCCAGCTCTGAGCCCAGCTCTGATCCCAGGTCTGATCCCAGCTCTGATCCCAGCTCTGAGCCCAGCTCTGAGCCCAGCTCTGATCCCAGGTCTGATCCCAGGTCTGATCCCAGCTCTGATCCCAGCTCTGAGCCCAGCTCTGATCCCAGCTCTGATCCCAGCTCTGATCCCAGGTCTGATCCCAGCTCTGATCCCAGCTCTGAGCCCAGCTCTGAGCCCAGCTCTGATCCCAGGTCTGATCCCAGGTCTGATCCCAGCTCTGATCCCAGCTCTGAGCCCAGCTCTGATCCCAGCTCTGATCCCAGGTCTGATCCCAGGTCTGATCCCAGGTCTGATCCCAGCTCTGATCCCAGCTCTGATCCCAGGTCTATGAGACACACGTGGAGCAGCTGCACTGAGCTGAGCTCAGCATCAATCTGCACTGATCAAAGATTCAGTATTTCACTCATTCTCTGATTTATTGCTGCAGAAATCATAAATTCCTGCATCAAATAATCTTGAAAAATGAAAAATCAGTTTAATATTTATCAGAAACGCCATCGGGACGCCCGTCTCTCTGCTCAAAGACGAAGAAACATGCCGTAAACCCACAGAGCGTTAATGAATAAATTCCTGCGTGTTTCCAGGGAACGGCCGCTCGGAGTGAAACACACACATCACCTGAACGCTCGGGGGCGGTGCTGGGCGGTGTCCATGGCTGTAGACTGAAGGAGCCGGCATGCTGCTAAGTCCTTTTTAATACGCAACATAGCTGAATTAATGCTGACGGGGCGGGGGGGGCAACTGATCTTAGAAACAATTATCTGAAAATCAATAAATGCCCATATTTGGACAATAATCATCTTTTAATGTCTTTATGTCTTTATCTCAAACATCACAGGCTGTTCTGTTATTGGAGCTGAAGGCGCTGGATCAATCAATCAATCAACTGATCAATACAGGAAACGATTTGTTTGACTCTACCTGCTCTGATCAATACGCACGAGTCAGAGTATTGATTGTGAGTAGTCAGAGTAAAGTACTTCCTGCTGTGTGTTCATTTGTGTGTGTTGTATTTTGCTGCTGCTGTAGTTTGAGGTCACCTAACGCCATCGTTGCCGTGGTTACAGAGACTCATCAGCTCTGAAACGACTGTAAACACTTTGAGGATCTCGTCTCTGTGACACGACGTCTGAAGACGTGGACTGGATGAACGTGGCGTCGCAGCAGCGTTTCATCGGGCCGTAGCGTTCAGCAGCTCGCGTGAAGAATCAACTGCGCTGCGACCTCGAACTCATTACCACGAGCCGCCGCCGCCGCCAACAGTGGCGACTGCGTTCTGCATGTGGGTCTGGAGGCAGCGGCGAGGCTCAGGGCTTCATTAAGTGAACTCATGAAGTGTGTGAGAGGTCAGAGCCCACGCAGCGCCGCCTAATAAGACCAGCACAGACCCTCCACACCCCCCCGCCCCGCAGACACTGGACCTGTCAGTTAGCATCTCAGGCCTCCTCACTGGTCCTCTGTTCCGCACCAGTAGGTCTGCACAGTAACCACGAACCACCGGGCAGTGTGTGTGTGTGTGTGTGTGTGTGTGTGTGTGTGTGTGTGTGTGTGTGTGTGTGTGTGCTCTGCAGGTCCAGTTCTTTGCACTGATTGATGGGAGAGTTTAATATTTCAGGTGTAACTGCAGCTCACAGGTGAGCGCCGCAGGTGTGTGTGTTTCTCCACCGTGCTGTGCTCAGGTGCTCACATCTCGTTGGTCTGACACGTCCTTCGTTTCCATCGCAGCCACACACCTGTAGAGTCTGAGGCCTGCATCGTGCATGGCTGCACACACACCTGGACGAATAATTAAAATAATGACAATAATGACAAACAACTTGAAAACGTTGATCTGATGAGGTCAGCTTCACACCTCGGCGTGTAGCTTCAGACTCAACTTATTAATGAACTCGGCCTCTGTTTCGACGTCAGCGACTCACCTGTAACGGTCTGTGACATCATCTCGCACAGGTGTGACACTGCCAGTGATGACAAAGTTCTCCTCACATCAAAACGATCTCCCCTCAGACGTAACCAAGCCTTCGCCGTCGCGCCGCCTCATCCTGAAATGTTTTCACAGTGTTTACGTTTCAATAAAAGCCGAACGCAGCGGAGGAAACTCGTGACACCGTTTCACTGAATCTGAGGAAAAGTGGCTGAAACGACTAAAATCAGATCTGTGTGGAGCGGCGAGCTTCCAGGCTCAACCGGCGCCTTCCTCTTCCCCTATGACATCATCACACCTGAGTGGAAAGTCGGCGCCACCTACTGTTCATCGCTATGAAGCAGCTCCTAACAATCGCATAACGATGAGGATCCGGACAAAATCAGGTCCAGTCCACTCTTCCTGAACTTCAGACACGTGGAGTCTGATGTGGTCTCTGATGGAACGCCAGCGTCAGATGTGACGTTCAAGAGCGCGCGGACAAACGGTGTTGTTAATGAGGACGATATGATGCAAACATTAACCCAACCACAGTATTAACGCTGCCACACACTCATCCTGACTCCTTCTTGAGTTCTGCTTTAAACCTTTAATCTCTTGTTGGAAGAAGAGCAAATGAATTATTGTTTATTTTTATTATTTATTAATTAATAACAGATTTTATTTCCATTGATCTGAACATTGGAAGATCACAGAGCTTGTTTTATTGGTGTTTAACACTGGCAGGCTGTTTCCTGACTCTGTGTGTGTCAGAGTGTCAGTGCGTGTGTGCCTGTGTGTGTGTGTGTGTGTGTGTGTGTGTGTGTGTCTGTGTGTGAGTGTGTGTGTCTGTGTGTGTCTGTGTGTGTTTAGGGTCAGAGTGTGTAAATAAGTAAGACAGGAGGCAGCAGCTCTGTGATTGGATCTGTCCGCTGACCACACACAGACCAAACCTGCCTAACCTGACGATGTGTAAACACACACACACACACGCACACACACACACGCTCCCAGCTGTCCCTGCTCTGTCAGTAGCTGGCAGCTCGTCTCTGTGGCAGTGAGAGGGAGCGAAGACGCCTCAGCCTGTTTCCACAACAACATATCAGTGATTATTATAAGGTGTCACTTCCTGGTTTGGCATCTCCATGGCGACAAACTACCAAAACCATTAAAGAGGAGGAGGGGTGGGGCGCGGCGGGCGCCAGTCACCTCTGAGAAGTGCTGGCTCGACAACATTAGAGCGTTGGCTGCAGGAAGTCTGAGCATTTGACGCTTCAGTGACGCGATCGATCACTTCTCATGTTGAACTTTCACCTGCAGCCTGAAGGTCATCGATCCGTGACACAACAGGACGAACACGGTGACATCATGTGTGATGCTGCTGCAGGTTGACAGATCAGTATCGATAACTGTTGATAAAGGAAGAGGTCGAAACTCCCCAAATCACGTATCCGCCATCTTTTCCTGCAACTGTTTCACCGCGCTAACCATGTGTTTATATTGGTTACCATGACGATGAAGCTCACCTGACTGCAGGCCTGTTTTCCAAATAGGTTACCAGGATAGAAAGTGTGCATGACCTGCATGCAGAACTGGTGAAACAAACATCTTATCAGTGGATTTTATTCAAGAAATTATGATGTTTAGTTTTTAGGATTTAGCTGTTGTTAGCCTTGTGACGGCTAAAGTTAGCAGCTAATGTTTTAGATTCTGTGTATTTTTAGCTTCGTGTTACATGTGAATTAAGCACGTTTGCCTCCTGTTCACTCGTTTTCATGTGTTTACTGTGTTTCTAGAGGGATGTGCAGCAGAGCCTCCTCCTCTCGCTGACCTGCTCGCTGTAACATCAGGCTGTTTATGTTGCTGTGTAGCTGCCGCTCGTTATTTTGGAAAACTCATTGTGGAGTTTCATTAGACCCAAACTGAACCACGTGCAGACATTTCCTCTCTCCCTGTTCTCATCAGCAGCTCTATTGACAGGAGCCTCCCTCCATCCATCCCTCCCTCCATCTCTCCTCCGTCTCCCCCTCCATTCTTCAGAGGGGCACAACCTGCACTAATCTGCCACCCGGCGCTGCTCCCTTCCCTCGTTCACCCTTCTCGTTCGTGCACAAGAAGAATACTGGCTCCGCTTCGCTCTGTTTTTCTTTCTCATTCTCTTTCTGCTGCCTCGGGGTGAGCGGCAGGTCAGCCCTATTAGCCGTTTTCACTGCTAGCGCCCCGCTAAACAAGACAAGCTTTTATTTCATTCACAGACACACATTCAGCGACCGGGCAGGCACGAACGCTTGTCCTGTTTTATCATTCAGCTCATAACGATATATAAACTGCAGGACATCTATACCACAACCATGAGGACTTTAATGGAGTTAATAAAGATCTAATGATTGCAAAGGATCATGGGTAATCCAGTCTGATTAATTTATCTGCTTTGAAAGTAGCTTAAAGTCCAAAAAGTCTGTTTGCAGGTGCTCCGCAGGTTAATTTATCATCACTCCAACTTGTGTTAATTGCATTTCCCTGGAATGACCTGTTAGTGATGCCATAACAGACTCGTGATTGGAGGTAAGACCACAATCTGTCATACCTGGAACACCTGCGCAGTTGATTTATTATTTATTACTTATTTATTTACATTATTTTGACTTTTCTTTTTTGATGTAGCATGGCGCGGGCAGAGAAGCGGTTAGCATAGAGGAAGCTAGCTGGCTAACCTGGACCTAGCAAATCATGTGGTGCAGCCTGGAAGAGATTAGCTAGGAACAGCTACTATTTAGCAGCATGCACTAAAGAGGAGAAGGGCAAAGAAAACAAACATGTGCATGAACAAGAGGGAGGACAGCCTGGGTGGTGAGAACATACGGTGGCAAAGGTGGATGAGTTTAAACATTTGGGGTCAAGCATTCAAAGCAGCAGGGAGGAGTGGGTGGAGAAGAGTGTCACAGATTTACAACAAAGGTACCAGGAAGAGTGAAAGGACAGGTCTGCGGGGCGGAGGTGGGATCAGACCTGTTGCATGGTGGAGATGTTAGGGTATATCAGGAGGAGTATGCTGAAGGTGCAGCTGCCCGGCAACAGAAAGCGTAGAAAGCGGTGGGAGGACATGAAGGTAGCTGGTGCAACGGTGGAGGCTGCAGAGGACAGAAGGAGTGAAGCGACAGAGGACAAACACATTTGTGACACCACAGTTCGCTGATGAATCTCCTGCAGATGCTGCTGAACACACATCACCGCTTCCTTCAACTAATAACCGGTTTTACTATTTACTGGATGCACTGCGGCTCTGAAGTGAAGAGACAACAAAACTGAACTCTTAATCACAACAAAGACTTATTTGAAGTAATGATTGCAGCTGCATGAATACATCATTACACCAACCACAGATCTGTCAGTACCTTCGTCGACTGTGTTGCGACACCGTTACACCCTGCCTGAGATCAGTGTTATTGAATCCGCTGCCACCCGGTGAAGAATGAGTGCACGTAAACTCAGCACAACAGAGCTTACATAACCCATCAACCCTGGACCATGTGAGGTCAGGACAAAACAAGCTGTATTATGGGATGTTTCTACTGAACGAGGACAAGGGGAGGTCAACTGGACAGGAATCTCTTCAGCGTGGATCCCATTTAGGGACTCAGGCCCCGCACATGTGATCTCAGCCCAGAGGTTACAGGAGTGGGTTTGTTGTTGGAGCGCTGCCGGTTCAGAATCAGTGTCCTTCTGATCTTTTGATTGATCCACTGATCAAAACGCTTCAGAAAGAACATGAAAACAATGAAATGACAAAAACATAAAGTTAACACCTTAAATACCAAACAAGACGAGTCCGGATCTTCAGCCTATTGTTGATCGACGCCTGATCACCTGCACATTTTCAGAAATATGACGTTGTTCCACAAACCCCTGAATCCTGAATCACTGTATGTTTGCTTTGCTTTGGGTTTGTTGTCTTTAACAGTCCATTTTACAAACTTAAAGCAGTATAAAACTAAAAAACCAACATTATTGAAACACTGTTGAAAGAGCAGAGACCGCGGAGAGGGACCATTGGTCAGGCTACCACGTTTGGTCCGAAGCAAACTTAAAGATCCGGACTGAACGTTTGAGCTTCAGTTTGGTCAAAACATCCAGGTCCAGATCAAACTGAACCACGGTTCGTTTCTAGTGTTGGACTTGTTTGGACCAAATACAGGAAGTTCAGGGAGGTTTTGGTCCAAACTAAAAAAAGGGAAACTCAACACAAAAACCCAAGTAAGCCATGTTTGCACACCAACAAAGGAAGAAACCAAGTGTTTAGTTGACGTTTGGTCCAGTTACCTTTTGAAAAGTCTGGTGGAAAAAAACAAAATTCATACACTTTTCAATTATTAAGAGGATGGAGCAAAGATGGAGGGACAGGAACTGGACTGACAGGACTCTGTCTATAAACCAATCAGTTGTAAGTCGTTGGAGACGCAGCTCAAACCAGCTGACCCTACTCTCATACTGGAGTTATCATGCACCTTTTCTTTTGCCCTCGTCTCAGTTTGACGCTCCTGAAGCCTCCACTGCTGCCGTTTTCCTGGTTGCGGATGGTTTTTGGCTTGTACCCCCCAGTCCTCCTCTCTCCCTGGGTGTGCCAGCGAGGAGTGGATGTGAACTCTGGGGAGACGCTGGAGCTGATTAGGCCATGTCCTGCCGCTGTCATTAGGACACAGTGGAGACACTCAGCTTAATGGGGGAGACACATCGCAGCTAATTGCCTCAATTTGGATGAAGCCCTGTGACAGCTTGCTGGTGAGGAAGGGCACACACAAGGTCAATTGTCCTGCGCCTGAATGCTAAACTCATTTCTGATGTGTTATGATTGACCGAGTAGACACTAATGAACAAGGAAGGGTCATTATTTCAGGGTTCAGGGAGTACAGAAACGCGGCAGAGCACAAGGAGACCGCTTTCTGCCTCGGTGCACCGAGCGAGGCGAGCGAAATCATATCATTTCAACTTTCGTCATTCCAACGTCAGCCTTTGTCATTTGGAAAATGACCTGCTATAACGTAATTCCCAGGCCTGTTTCTGTCTTTCTCTCCCGAACATTCATAAAACAAACAACGTAATTAAAAGTACAAGATGAACATTTGACCCGGACCCTCTGAATGCACCAGCACACTGCCAGCTCCAACAGATGGCAGGTTGTGGCGACGCAGCGCGGGTTCAAAGACGTAAACGCGTGCGTCACTTTTCCTTTTTTGTCCCCCACAAAGTACGTTTTCATTATCGAAATCAAACGATAGCCGTCATGGAAAGTACCAGAGGAACATTGGACCAAAACCTCCTGGATGCAACACCAAGGCTCCCAGCTCCTACAGAGGGCAACTGGTGACGATGCAGTGAGGACTCAAAGATGAAAACATGTGCGTCATTTTTATTGGCAAAGCACAGTTTCATGATCAAACCACCAGAGGAACGTTGGACCGAAACAGCAAGACCACCAGCTCCAACAGAGGCAACTTGGGACGGTGCATGGTGCAAAAAAGACGACAACGTGCAGCTGCAAACCATCAGTTTCCCCTAAAAGACGGGAAACAACCATAATTATGATCATTGCAAAGTAGCATCGAAGCCCAGCTTTAAAAATACTGGGCTGCTTGATGGAGGTCAGTGTGGAGCTGTGGTACAGAAAGGAAAGGAGAAGGAATCACAGCGTGGAAAGACGAGATTGAGGACGAGGTAGGTGGACGTGAGGAAGTTCAGGTCAATCATCAGAATCAGAACTAGTTTGTGCAGCATGTTCGACATCGTAACTCAAGTGTTTAATGCTCGTTTGACCAAAGAGAGGAAACAGTTTGGATATTGTTTCCAGTTTGTGAGAGAAACCGTCGTGTCAAGTTCAAACGGCTCCTTCCACTCCTGCAGCGCTGCTGATCAGTCGATGCATGAAGCAAAGGTGAGTGAAGCTGCAGAAATGGCCGCTGTAACGTTTCCTGAGCTTTTCAGATGCTTCTGAAGACTCTGACCTGCAGCTTTGATCCACAGGATGAGATGTTCTGCAGCGCAGTAACAAAAACACTGGTGCAAAGCCTTTGAAGTGATGTTTGTTCACGCGTTTCATCGGTTATTCAGACAGTTTGACAGCAGATGTAAGACACAGTTGATGAATCTGAGCCTGGATGCGACATCTTTGACTGTGGTGAAGGTGAGAGAAGAAGGCTTGGAGGTTCAGGAGCCAGAAGAAGAAGCAAAGAGAGAGAAGAGAAGAAGAAGCTGAAGTCTGGCGAGGAGAGGGAGGAGGTGTTGTTCTGGAGGCGGGTGGAGGTGAAGAGACGTGTGGGAGCTGAAGCGGGGTGCGTGCCTCCATCCCAGACATACTGGAGACACTTCAACAAAGACTGGAGAGGAGACGACATGCAAACACAACACACTAATGACCTCGTCTCTGTCACACACACACACACACACACACACACACACAGAACAGGCCCGACACACACATGAATCCTTCAGATCTCATCTAATCACACTGTACTGATACAGAGCAGCACACGTATGTTAAAGAGACATGAGAAGTAAAGATGTTTGTCCCACAAAGTCTAATAAAATGTAAAATAAACAAACAAATAAAATAACAAAAATTTTATTTATAATTAAGTTTAGAAAAAAATAAATGATCTAAAAATAAACTGAAAAAACAGAGATTATTATTATTATTGTTATTGTTATTAGTAGTAGTAGTATTAAAAATAGGAATATAGTATAAAATTGTGTTATATAATAATAATAATAATAATAATAATAATAATAATAATAATAATAAAAACTCTTTATGGACACTTTTTTTTCTAAAACAAAATTTTTCATTAATAAAAAACAAAAAATTAAAATGAAAAAAATGTCAAATATGGTTTAAAAACAGCTGCATCAGATTTTATTAAAGCAGGATGAATTTTACTGCTGTGTCTTACTTTAAAACAACAATTAAAAAATAGAATAAAGTTAGAAAATAAAATGAACAGTTTGACAAATAAAGTGGAAATAAAATCATAATTTTACAGTCATTAATTAATAATCAATAACGTTCTGATGCTAAGACAAAACATCTGCTGGCCTGACCAATTATATGAGTAAATATGAAAATAAAGAGTTTCAAAATAAAAGCATGAAATAGCAACTGTGACTTTTTTTTAAAATTAATATATTTATAGTCTAAATGTATGATCAACTTCCTGTTGAGTGCAGCAGTTTGTAATAAACGAATAAATAAACAAACTTAAACACGTGTGTGATGAAACCTCGGCTGCAGCACTTCAGACGAGCTCGACGAGTCACCGTCATTTAATGAAAGAACCAAAATATCAACAAAATGTCGGTTTTTACTTGTTTACACATTATATTAATAAAATATTTGTAATAATCTATAATCAGGTCTGTGTTAACCCGAGCAAACGTGAGTCAGGTGTCGTCAGGGGACAGGAAGTAGATTAATAATGAGTAAATTTGTGAAAAGGTGAGAACAAAGCAAACAGGAAGTGAGAGGAGAACAAAGAAGAAAACAGAGAAGAAGAAGAAGAAAAAGAAAAACGGAGGCGAGCCGAGTTTTTGTCCACGCTGCCCTTTTCCACTCTGGAACACCACTGGTGGCACGTTCAACCGCTGAAGCTGCTAGCCAATCGCCTCTCCTCGTTTGCCCTGTCACCCTGCATCATTGGGGTCAAAGGGCGCTGCGCCTCCCAATTAATGAGCCAGTGAGCGCCTCAGTCCCCCTTCGCCGCCCCGTCCTCCCCAAAAAACTCCCACAATTCAGCTGGGGGGGGGTGAAAACCAAGCCGAGGGCGGAACAGGAAGTCGTTCCAGCAGCATCTTAGCTAACGGAGCGTCGGCGCAGATGTTTCAGCTTCGTCCTCCGACCTCGCCGGGACGCCGCAGTGAGAATTTGTTTTCGTTTTAAAGAACCGATCGCAAATAAGCGCGGTCGCACACTGCGAGTTCCCCTTTCCCCCGGTGCTAACTGTTCACCCTTGTAATCAGATCATGCCTGCTGAAGGGTCAGGAACAAAGACATGCAAATTCTAATTAAATGCGCAGCGTAGGGACAGGCCCCGTTTGATCGCTGAGCCCTTTCATGCCCCCTAATCGCTCCTGACAGCCCCTTCCAACAGATTCTGTGACAAACTTCTCGATTCAACTGAGGGGGATTTTTGAACTTTGCTTGCTCTTGCGGCCTTGGCTCCGGGTCTGTCAAACAATCCAAATCAATGACCCAATTGACCAGTGGTCCCCTTGTTGATAACCTCAATGAGCTCTATGTTGCCATTCATTGTGTCAGAGGGCTAAATGCTGATAGCGTTTTATGGTAATTAAACACTCCTTTGGTTCCTAGCTTTGAATACAAACACTGGAGGGGGTTTTTGGGAGGGGGGTCCGGAAAGCACGGGGCAGCACTGGGGTAAGGGCGGCGGGGGGATGCAGGTGCAGGGAAAGGACGGAGGGATGTAGGGATGAGGCAGAGGGGGGCCACCGAGAGACTGGTACAACGGCGGGACTTTCCCACCAACATGGCCCGGCGCCACCGGCACACTCATTAGGTCATTACAATAAGGAAGGGGGCATTTTTTTGTTTTATTAAAAATCTCATTAATCCCACAACAAAAGGCACATACTGACCTCATTGGTGCCCCTGTTATCTGAATATGCCTTTATATAATGGAGCGTCTAATTGCAACTCGGCGCCTAGCGGCTTTCCCTCCGTCCGACCCGGCAGTATTTGGTGTGTGAGGGCTGAAAGGGGAGCTAAAGAGAATTGGCCTCTCCGGGAGACCACTGACCTAATGGGAAACCAGCTCGGACGTGAGTCTCTGCCGCCGCTGGAGGCATGAACTTGTCCACAGGTGGGACGCCCCAAGGTTAAAACACCTGATGAGTTCACTTTCTCCACTTTTTGCCTTTGCAAACTGTAAAAAGACCAATCAATTCGAGGGTCCCAGACGAGCACTTCGGAGTTAATCCAAGACAAATTCTTGAAAAACTCTAAAGTCAATCTAATAAAAACCAGACGGGTCGTTTCTGGGTATCGCACACCGAAGTCTGAGCAGGTGGGCAGGATCTGCAGCTCGCTAGCAGCTCCCAGAGGCTGCGTCACATGTCAGCATGCTAACATGCTAACGTGCTGTTGCAGGTCCAATATTTTGGTTCATTACCTTTAAGAATAAGACACTGGAGGTAAAGACAAAGTCTGATCCTTTACAAAACAGCAGTGAGTGCGTCTGTATTTATCTTTGTTTGATCCCTGAACCCTAAAAACACTTCAAACAAAATGTACACAACTGAGCGCTAACGCTAGCTAGTTCCCAACTCTACAAGTCTCTGAGCTCTACTGGAAGGATGCACATTCATGTTAACACCATGCTTTGACGATGACGGTGGTGGAGAACGCCATCAAAAACGTCAAGTTACGAAGGCAGCACCGTCCGTCAAGTCATTTTAAGCATTTAGCAACAACTACAGGTGGAGGCACTGACGTCCTGCAGGATTAGATGCTAATAGCGTCCCTCGCAGTTCACCTGCGTGGACTCATTTCTGCAGGTTCACTCTCGTCTGTGTCTTAACGCTCGATTTAACGTTTAACTGAGCTCCTGTTTCGTTTGCGTTGTCTAAAAACTGCAGAGCACAGTTTCAAAGTGTTGAGCTCTTGTTTGAATGAAACTTCATATTTATGTGTTGGAGCTGAGACACAGACTGGTTCACATGATGTTTCCTGACAATAATAAACTGTAGAGCATCACCGGGTTTAAAACAGCAGGGTTTGTGCAGGATGGTTCGTTACAAAGAGACAAAGACTTTGTTTGGGTTAGAGATGGGACCATCCGCTAAGAACCTTGAATGTAAATGTAAAATCTAACCTTTGTGCTGTTTCCTGCCGGCTGTGCGTCACCCTCAGCGACTGCATGTCAATCACAACACGCTTTAATCCCCTGCATGTTTGTGCTGGAGGACGCCGCCGCGTACGACACTGGGAAAACAGGGAAGGCGACGCACACATGAATGAGCCGCCGATCGGGGAGTATTACTCATGCAAAACCGCTCTTTTCATGATAAAAGCGGCGGTTAATTGCTGCGTGTGTGAAGGATCCACCGGCGTCCTGCTTTGCGAGGTAAGAGGTCACATGGAAAGACATTCAGCGGAATAACTGAGCAGGAAGTCGACTATCTGATCGCTTATTTGTGTTATTAAACAATTGGTCAGGTGGGAGCCGTCAAAACAGGAAGTTCATCATCGGAAATTCAAATGTGGTGTTTTGGTTTCTGTCATCGCTGCGGTCGATGGACGACGCTGCAGCGCTCACGTCCAACACGCTTTGTTCTCTGCATGACGGCTGTCGGATGGAGCGATAAGATAAACCGTCCAATCAGGTGCAGACTTCATGTTATCATATATTGTCCACAGGAGCTGAACTGGGATGTTGTTACTGACAGGAAGAAGAGGACGCCGGTGAAAGTTTGGATCATTTGAATTATTAAAACTGAGATAATGTAAAATGTTAATAATGTTAAAGCTGAGCTTCAGCTGTGGACATAAAGCAGCACAGCACCCCTAGGGGCACTTTAAAGTACTGCAGGGGACACATGAGATATTAAAAAATGCTAATTAGCAAAGTATCAGTGGCGCATGACAATTAAAATGATTTAAAGTTGAATTAAAAATAAAAGGTGTGAATTCAAACAGATCAACACATTAAAAAGATGCAGCTCAATGCAACAAAGTCTAATTATAATCAGGAGATTCTCTGAGGATACGTCATGTGTTATGTTTATTGTTGTTGTTGTTGTCTCTGTATCCATGGTAACAGTTAATGCAGGAACTAGCCTGATGTATCATAGTGCAGGTTCACCAGATGTAGAGTTGACGTCATTGTAATATTGTGCTAAAGACAAACCTGCAGCTCATGCTGCACGATGGCAGCTGTTTACATCCCCTGATGCATGATGGGAACTGTAGTGTGTTTGTAACTTTACAGTTTTTAAAGCAGTAGTGCTCACATTGCCGCAGTGAGCAGCCGCCTGAACTGATCCAGTTCGAGGAGCTTGTGCCCTGATTGTTTTCTGACAGGCGGCTCCTCAAATTCATACCTGTCAGTCAAATGTGGTGGTTGCCGTGGCGACGGTGCAGCGATCACCGGACAGCTCGGTGTGCAGGGGTTACCGTGGACTGAAGCCAAACAGCCTGTGGTGACGGAGTGATGAGAGGCGGAGGAGGAGGAGGGCGAGATGAAAGAGTGCAGGAGGAGAGATGAGTGATCCAGTCATCCAGAGCGAGCCGACGTCCCGGAGGACAGGAAACGCCGTGTTGACCCACGGTCTGCCCCCCTCCCTCCTCCTGCTGCTCTTCCTCTTCACCTCCTCCTCCTCCTCGTCTCTTCTTAAGATTCTTATTAAAAATGTCTTTTTTAAACTCATCCTCCCCGTTTCCATCCTCATAATAATAATTATTTAAATTAAATCTAATTGTGTTTAATAATAATTGCAGTTTTGTTTTCATGTTTGCAGGTTTAGTCATTGTCTGTAAATGTAAAAGTTAAATTATTATCTCAGTTTGATGCTTTTGAGGGTTTTTTGTGTTTTTCCTGTTTTATTTTTTACTTTTTTACAAATTCAGGGCTGAAATCCAGACACCTGGAACTAGGATTTAATATGTGACGTTTAATAATTTAACTTAATTTAATTAAATTTAATAATTTGATTTAATTTATAATTTAATTTCATTTCATTTAAGCTTATTATTATTTTATTTCATTGGATGAACTGTTTCATTTTAAGGCCCCACATCCGACTGTGACGGCAGCCTGGTTAAAGAGCGACGCCGTGCAGCTGTGATGTCACGTTGCGCTGAAACACCCTGGAGTACACGCTGACATCACTGAACGTCAACAAAAACATTAACGAACATTAACATTAGTTTTGTTTTGCTTCTGTAAAGTCACATTCTAAACTAATGAATTAAATTAAATTTGGTTAATTCTTTTATTTAAACTCTGAAGTTTTAAAAACTCAGTTCACGACTTTTTAAATTATAAAAACCTCAAACAAGTCGATTTAATTAAATAAAATTATTTTTTGGTTTTGGTGTTTTAGTTTAAACACTCATTAATACCTGATGAAGCAGCTCAAAGGTTATTTTATTAAATTAATTATAATTACGCAGAAGCGTGAAGAGACGCACTGTGCATTATAATGATTATGATATTTAAAGTGTAATGATCATTGGTCTGTGCTGTTCAGTGTTTGTAGGTTTAATACTGTGATCGTGCAGCAGACGGCAGCTGTCGATCAGAAACTGAGTTGTTTTAAAACTTAGAAAGTTTACAAAGTGAGATTTTCACATTTGTTTAGGGTAAAAGTTAAAAAATAAACAAGTTTCATTTTGTACATGACGTCACAGTGAGCTCGTGTCTCTGCAGCTGACCGATGGTTGGTTTTTATGTATTTTACTGACGTTTCATCAGTTTCCTGTGCAGAGCCGCTCGTTCTGCTGCTGCTGTTCCTTCATCTGCTCTCCCCCTCCGCCCTGACCTCGGCCTCCCCGCCTCCTGCTGTGGTATCCCAGAGGACCCCGGGGCACCAGGCTCCTTCTGCCCCTGCAGCCCCACCTCCACAGGAAAGCCCCCAGACTGTCTGCAAATACCTCCACGGATTCTTCCTCCTCCCTCAGAAGCGGCGAGAGGCCCCTCGCGGCCTCGCCTTCGCTCCCACCGCAGGCCTCGGAAATACCTGAGAGCCCCTGAGTGTGGCCGCCGTTCATCTGCGCCGCTTCCACAAGGACCCGCTGCCAGGAGGCTCAGGCCGCAGATGTTCACACTCAGACCCGAGTCTCTGCTCACAGGCTCAATCCGTCCTGAGCCTGAAGTCCACCGAAACAACAGAGGAGGCAGAGACTCGTTAATCAGCTCAGACGAATTACTGTGCTTTTCATTTATTAATAACATAAACTGAATGTGCTGAGTGTATGTCTGCAGAAGCTGTATTATTATATATTTATATTGGGATATTTCATCTGCTCAGATATAAAAAATAAATAATATTGTGGATTTTACATGTTTAAAAAGCAAGTTTAAACACTTTTTTACACATTTATTTCTGTTTTTGTTATTTTGGTAGAAACATCAGCTGGGCCAAAACAAACTTACAGTGGGCCCCTTTTGGCCCGTGGGCCCTGATTTGAGCAGCCCTGCAGCTGAAGCATACAGTTGCATTTAATGACCTCCCTGTATTAATTAATCTAAAACGTTATAATTCAGATAAAACTGTCCTCAGTGTGCTGAGACGCCTCCGTTACGTCTGTGTGTAATCAGAGTAATGTCGGCGCCAGATGATGAGGTGAACAAGTTATTGATCTGAAAGATTCAAATAATTAACTTTATCAGTAATTAATGAGCATCAGCATGAATCACACACGCTCCTTCTCCATGAAGTTAAAGCTGCGCAGTAACCGGATGATGCACCAGGGTCCAGACCTGTCAGGTTAAATCTGGTCGTGTGGTGCCCTCTGGTGGCCGCGAGCTGAAACTGCACTTCCAGCAAAAACAGTTCTGATTACATCACAGCTGCAGCAGGTTTTTGAGATTAAAGGTTTAAGAGATTAAACGTTATATATTAACAATATCATTAATAATTAATGACCTCTGGTGCAGAGTCGACATGTGAACTGGGTTCATGACTGAGCAGGAAGTTTGCTGCACATTCCTGTGATTTAATGGAATAAAAGTGAGAAATACTTGTTTTTAAATATAATGTTAAATTATTGTTTCCCAGTTCCCACGTTATTTATTATTTATGGGAGCATCAGCAGATGTTCACAGAGCAGTCAGACGTCGGTTTGCTGAGATATTTATTTACACATTAAACTAGTGGCCATTATATGAAAAGAAGGAAGGTTTTTACAGTTTATTTACATCACCTGTAAGGCATTATGAAAACAAAAACACTGTACACTGAAATCTGATGAGGAACAAACATGAAACAGGACGAAAAGCTAAATGAATTTACAGGAAAGTATAAAACACAAAGCAAGAAACTTAAATACGGCGAATAAACCAAAGCTACAGGGCTGAAACATCACGTTCGCCTCTCCTCTGCAGCCCCGGCTCAATGAGGGAGTGAGGCAGGGGGGCAAACCAAAGCTGCTGAGGATTCTGGGTAATTAGACTGAAACGTCTGTGTCTCCAAACCAACAACTTATTGCACTTTCATCTTAAAAGAGCGAAGGAGCAACATGTGAGCGTCTGCTTCAGCGTCACACTGATTTAATTCATTATTAAAGTTATTTATTTAATCTCTGTGTTTCAGAAAACTCCCACCATATTGGAAATACACACATATTGAAGGTAAAATGGAGAAACAGTGTAAAATGGGAACGTGTTCAAAGCTACAACAGTTTTGACAGAGTTAATGTTTTAGGTGGAGGAGTGTGTGTCTGCGGGACAATAAAAGGCTGTTTCAGAGTGTGTGTGTGTGTGTGTGTGTGTGTGTGTAATCAGCAGCTCCTCGCTCCACTGCTCATTAAAAGTTTAAAACTTAATGTAAAAAAGGTTTTAAAACAAACCAGACTCCAGTCAAAATAATCAGAAGTTTAAGATCCGACGCCACGCTTCATTCAGACGACAGAGAAACTCCATCTTCAACCAAACCACAGCTGGTGAGAGTCCGAACAGGGAAACGAGGAAACCGGATCATTGTCATTAGTTTCATTTTGTTTGAATTAAAGTGTGTTTTACAGGAACCTGACGGTAAAATTACTGTGATTTTGACTGGAGTCTGGTGGGCTCGAGCAAAGCGGTAAAACACGTTTCTGGTTTTTAAAAACTCTTTAACGTGACGCTCCGTCTCTGCAGGATCCTTCGCTGACGCTGTCAGACACAGAAACAATCTGAGCGTCTGTGACGAGAACAAACAGCTTTAGTGGACGAACGTGGACGAGCGACGCGGCGCTCCCCACTAACACTGAATCAACTCCACGAATCTGTGTCCCCGTTAACCACCGAGACAAACACAGGCTGAGCCATGTCGCCTCAGAAGGTCTGAACATTTGTAGTTAACTGACATTGAAAACACTTCGACATTAACACTGAAGCGACAGCATCGCTCTGAAAGCCTCAGGACTACAGCAGGAAATCTGTTCAACTTCACAGAGAGTATTTCACATTCTGGTCAAAAACTCTCTTACTTTGGATTAAAACGTGCAGAAAACCACAGTAGATCCAAATTTTCCAGAGAGAAATCCAGAGAGAGTCCATCTGAGGTGGACAAAACAAAAGACTTGAGGTGGATTTAATGGAAACCTGCTCATTAACTGACCCGGTAATGAAGGGAAGCCACCTTATTAGCATTAGCATTAGCAGCTAACACACACCTTTCTCCAATTAGTGTTTGTGTTAAACGTTCACAAAGTGCTGATTCGTCTGATCCCGACTGGTTCACCATCAGAGAGACAGGAGTGTGTCGATCCTGTGGAGTGTTCTTTCACCTGTGTGTGTGTGTGTGCGTGTGTGTGTGTGTGTGTGTGCGCGTGTGTGTGCGCGTGTGTGTGCGTGTGGTTACTGAGTTTGTGAAGCTGATGTTTTGCTTGTCGGGTCACTAACGCTTTGGTCAGCTTTTATTTTGAAAAGCTCAGCTCACTTCCTGACGAGCCGGTTGTGTTTTTAGTGTGAAGAAAGCGTAAACACAAACAACAAACAACACTGTTTGTCTACTTGCACACGTGCGTACTGGCTTCTGGTCGGTTGATGTGCAACAACAAACCCTTTGTTTGTTTGTTTTGAATGGAGTTGTTTGTTGTAACACTGGTACGGTGCAGACGGAGGAAGGAACCTGGAGGCAGAGCTGAGCCGGGAGACGCTCGCTGTCTTCGTTACTGATCAACTATCAAGTAAATATTGACTGATCAGGTTTGAGGTTTGTTTTGATTAATAATGTTGTTGTTGTTGTTTTTCATCAACAGCTTCTCAGAAAGAGCTCAGACTCAGTTTCAGCTGCGGCTCCTCCTCCTCGCTCCTGCTCCTGGTTCCTCGCCGCCTCAGGTGAGTTTCCAGCGTTAACGAGCTGCAGCCGAAGCAGCTGATTGGTCCACATTTGAGAGGCCTCGCTCATCTGCTGGTGGGTTAGACTGTGAGTGTGTGTGTGCGTCTGTGTGAGTGTGTGTGCGTGCACAAAGCGATAACGGAGGTGTAGTGATGTAAAGCACTTCAACAGGTCACATGACCTGACGGGGCGGCGTGCAGGCTCTGCAGGATTATAATCCAGTAATAAATGGAGTTAATGAGACTCTGCAGCTAATTACTGCCGCTGTCATCGCTCTGATCATCGTTTCATCAACGATTCATTCAGCGTTTCAGCTGTTTCAACGACCTGCAGCTACTCCAGCGCTCAGTTTATCAGCTTTCAGCAACACACGTCAGGAAATCTGCAGTTTCCAACTTCTGACGTGAATATTTGCTGTTTTTTGTTAAACGAGTGTAGAGCGAACAAAACGAGCAGTTTGTGGACGTTAATTTGTTTTCCGGTGAATTTTAATCAACAACTTTTGTTGTTTTTAACACTGATCTTAGAGAAAATGATTAATCTAGAGAATGATCTGCAGTTAATGACAATAATCCAGTCTGAGTTGTTTTCTGTTTAAAACGTTCGGTGCTGATTCTCCCAGAGTCCAAATCAATATTCAGTTCACTACCATTTACTCTAGTTATATAAAGAAAAGCAGAAGGTCACATTAAAGAAGCTGGAATCAGTGAATGTCGAACAGACGTTGGTCCTTAACTGGCGAATCGTTCGTCTGCAGCTGTGAACTCAGCAGCGACGAAGCGCAGGTGTTTAAAATGTGACGTTTGATTTCACAGGTTTGTGTCTGAATGCAGGAGAAGTCTCCTCTGACCTCTGAAAGCCGAAGTCCAGCCCGGAGCGTCAGTGCTGCGTCTCTAAAGTGCTCTGAGGGAAATCTGCGCAGCAAAACCCTGACGCCGCCACTTTGTCATTAGAGCTGAAACGTCTAATTTTAGACACAAATCCAGGTTTCATGGCGTCTCAGGACACAGACTGAACCTTTGACTCTTAAAACATCTAAAAACCAGTTTGATGATGCAGAAAAACTCAGGAAAACGGTTTAAATCTGATTCAACACGCGGAGAAAAGACACTGAGGGATAACTCACCTCCCGTAAAAACATCAAAATCACAAAATACTGAGTCCGGGTCTGCCTGGACTGCCTAGGATCACTGCTGAGTGTTATTATCATTATTATCATTATTATTTCATTCCTAAGTGATAATTAGAAAGACTACGTTATACAAAATGATCCCGTTTCCCTCTGAGCGCCTTTCTTTTTTCTTTCTTTCTCGTGTTTTCTGGTTTTTATTTGCCTTCATGTGAAAATGTGGGACCGCTGCAGCGGCGCCTCGTCTCCTCAGATGCACCCGGGACGTCAGCTCAGCGTCGGCCATGCTACCGCGGCCAGACGAACGGGACAAAGCAGCAGGTGATCGGGGGGGTGAGGCGAGACCACACGGACCTGCGGCGGGAGTCAAACCGCGGAGGCCTCTAGAAAAGTCGTTAGCACCGGAAATTAAGTGGAGTCTGTTGAGAATTACACAGGGCGCGGCGCGGAGGCAGCGGGGCCGCCGGGCCGGGCGGTGACACAGATTATGTCCGGGAGTCAGGTGTTATTTTCCAGCTGTTTAAATACAGACGCTGCCGCTGAAACACTGGCGGTAAGCTGCCGCCTCCTCCCGCAGACCGGCCGCAGAGGCCGGGGTCACTGACAGCAGCGTAGCCTCTGGACCGAGCGGTCAGCTTCAGGCTACGCGGCTCCAGGCCTCCGCCGCCGGGCTGAGCTGGTGGTTACCTCCGTGAAGAGCTGGCGTTAGCGTCGCGGTTAGCTAGTGTTAGCTTCTCAGAGCCGGGCTGGCGTTTTTGTCCGTCTCTCTGTTTCCATCCTTCATCAGCGCAGAGAACACCTGCGAGGAGTGAAGATGGTGAGGAGAACGTTTTTAAAGAGCTTCACTTTTCATTAAAGCCGAGTTTCCGCCCTGTTTCACCCTGTTTCACCCAGTTTTACCCTGTTTCACCCAGTTTCACCCAGTTTCACCCTATTTCACCCAGTTTTACCCTGTTTCACCCAGTTTTACCCAGTTTCACCCAGTTTTACCCAGTTTTACCCTATTTCACCCAGTTTCACCCAGTTTTACCCAGTTTCACCCAGTTTCACCCTGTTTCACCCAGTTTCACCCAGTTTCACCCTGTTTCACCCAGTTTCACCCTGTTTCACCCAGTTTCACCCAGTTTCACCCAGTTTTACCCTGTTTCACCCAGTTTCACCCTCTTTCACCCAGTTTCACCCAGTTTCACCCAGTTTTACCCTGTTTCACCCAGTTTTACCCAGTTTTACCCTATTTCACCCAGTTTCACCCAGTTTTACCCTGTTTCACCCAGTTTCACCCAGTTTTACCCTGTTTTACCCTGTTTCACCCAGTTTCACCCTGTTTTACCCTGTTTTACCCTGTTTCACCCAGTTTTACCCTGTTTCACCCAGTTTCACCCCGCCCAGCTGTGCGTGCGGTGCTAACCTGAGCCCAGCGGCGGTTCCTGCTGACCATGTGCGTGTTGGCCATGGCGGCAAAGAGCGTGTGAGACTGCAGGTCCTCCGGCAGCCGCGTCAGGAACTGAGCGATGTGGATGAAGTCCATCTGCAGCAGGACGTCCTCGAACAGGCGCAGGATCCCCAGACCCGTGCGGAACAGGCTCTCCTCGCCGTCCCGGCAGAAGACGTCCCACACCCGGCACGCCACGTCCAGGGGGAGGGACTTACTGTACAGCGTGAAGATCCTGCAGGGGGACGCCAAAAACAAGCTTTACTCTGAAAAATCTGGAAATAAACTATTAAAACAAACTCAAACTCAGCGCGGGAACCTTTGCTTTCAGTGTTTCATCATCACTGTGTGTTGAAATGTACATTTTCAGCTCCTCTGGGCTTTTATCCATATTGGTTTATCCCTGTGAGACTCAGAGAGGCGTTATCAGGCTCTTAAGTTGTCATTAGCTGAATTTTTAGTGCTGCAGGTTTGAGGGGCGTCCGCTGCACCAACTCACCAGTCGATGAGATAGAGGTCTGGGGTCAGGTTGTTGGTCTGGAAGTGGCTGAAGAGCCGGGGCAGGTTCTCCTCGAAGAAAACCTCGAAGGCTGCGAAGTACTTCAGCATCTGGCAGAGACAGACAGGTGAGGGCGGGTCAGGGACGGGGACGCAAACAGACGGAGCAACATGAGTAAAACGCCGCCGCGTTACCAGCTCGTGGTCGACCCTGAAGAAGGCCATCTGACAGGGTTTGTTGAGCAGGTTGGCGAACGTGATGAAGGCCTCGGCCTCCTCCAGGTTCAGGATGAGCACGGCGGCGATGAAGGACATGCCCTGCACCTGAAACCACACAGACCCCAGATCAGCATCAGACTGTGTGTGTGTGTGTTTCTGCAGCAGGTGTCATCTCTTTAATCTGAAATTACTGACACGGCTCCTGCAGAGCTGTACTTTGTATTTATGCACCTGATTAAAACCAAAACCTGAGCTCACTAACGACGATAATCAGCTTTTGACTCGATCACTTTGCAGCAACACGAGACAAACTGCATCTGAGCACCGACCGACAGCACAGGAGGAGGCAAAGTCAGCATTACTGTGCAGTAACAGTTCAATGAAACCACAGCAGGGTTATAATAAAACAAATTACACATTCATTTATTTGGTCCAGAGGTCATTACAGCAGGCAGGACTGGAACTGTCACTGAAGCAGCTGTTTCATAATAAGTTAAAACAGAAGCATGAATAAATCAGCGGGTCTGTTGCCAGGTGAGTAAAATCCCTGCGCAGCTGCTTGCACACCTCGGATTTTAAAGTTAACCTTTATTGTCTCGTCACGACAGAACAACACTCTGCAGAAGGTCTGAGTCGGCGGCAAACACACCTGCAGAGCTGAGACGTGCTGGCTCTAACCCACCAGCAGCAGTGAACAGGTGAAATTAGACGTTTTTGTCCTGCTTTCATTGTAAATTTGAGACGCACTGCTTTTACTCTGAAGTATTTATATTGTTTGAGTTTCTGTGAATGAGCTGCCTGCAAACAACAAACTATCACTGTTTTAGGCAAACTCACGTAGCCGATGTCCGGTCGGTAGCAGGTGTAGGCCCCCAGCACGCTGTGGAGGAGGTCGTGGTACGGACCACCCTGCAGGGAGAGGGAGGTGGGGTTCAGGTGAACAGACGGGTGAAGCAGGGAGACGATTGGATGGCTGTGCTGCCAGATTCAGTTAATAAAGAAAAGCAGTGAATCCAGGCATCACTAGCCGATGCACCGTCAGCTGCTCCCTCAGCATGAGCTCCACCTCTGTTAACCTTAATCGGTGCACTGGTGTTTAAACCACATACCTGCTACCTCATCACCTCATTTATACTTAAAGATTAAGATTATATATACAGATTAAAGCCGGTAATCTGGTTTATCATCACCATCAACACACACACACACACACACACACACACACACACACTCCTTCCTACCTTCTGGAAGATGAAGAGCGAGGGGAAGGTCCTGGAGATGTCCAGCTTGATGAGATCCAGACTGGACTCTCTGTCGGCCAGAGACGCCCCCTCTGACAGAGAAACACAACAGGGTGCGACGTGTTGTTCTGTTTTATTTCATTTTACTGACTGGTGTGTGTGTGTGTGTGTGTGTGTGTGTGTGTGTGTGTGTGTGTGTGCCACTTCCTACCGCTCTCGCTGTCGTTGACTGAGCTGGTTTCGCTGTAGCTCCTCCACTTCTCTTTGGCTCTGGACAGGAAGATCTCATACAGCTCTGCACAAAGACACCAAGACACGTGACGTCCGCGTGTTTCAGACATTCAGCAGGTTTAAGTCTGTGTTCGACACGCACGCCTGATTCAAATCCAATGAAAAGGCAACAAGTCCCTCCTGACTGTTAGCCTGTTAGCCTGTTAGCTCCTTCACGGTGCATCTGCTGGGGACTATTTTCAGCAGCGGATGAATCCACATCTGGTGCTCTATTGCTGGACTGTGTGTGTGTGTGTGTGTGTGTGTGTGTGTACCTGGTGTGATGTTGAGCTCGTTGCCGATGGCGAGGCTCCACACTCTTCCTCTGACGCTGGGGGGAAGTCCCTGCCACCAGAGCTCCCTGACGCGCCTCGTTCCCTTCCTACACACACACACACCCACACCACTTCGGTTAAACAAACCTGCTGCGCGCACACACACACACACACACACACACACACACACACACACAGAGCTGCTGTGGAGACGTACATGGTGTCCCAGTGCGGCAGGATCTCGGTGTTCCAGATGACCATGGCGTTGGAGATGCTGTCCTCCTGCCTGTGTCTCTCCTTCATCTGACGCTTCTTCCTCTGGGCCTCCTTCATCTCTGACGGAGACAGAGAGACAGAACCGTGTGACGTGTTTGCATTTAGTCACTGATCCTTGTGTTGACCGTGCACTCCTCTGAGCCAATCAGATCGAAGCAGAACACGTGGCGCTGCGCCGAACATCGTTCTGATTAACAAACTTTCTGTGGAACAAGTGAAGTGAACGCCATTTTGGACTCAGTGTGTGTGCATGTGCAACTGTGTGTGTGTGTGTGTGTGTGTGTGTGTGTGTGTGTGTGTGTGTGTGTGTGTGTGTGTGTGTGTGTGTGCATGTGCATGTGCATACCTCTCCTCTTGGCTCCTGCCACCATCTCCTCGTACTCCATTTTGTGTCTCTGCGTTTCCTCCATAGACTTGGCGGGCAGGTTCCTGTAGGACAGAGAGTCAGTCAGACACGCCTGCAGTCAGGTGTTCAGACACACACCGTGGCTCCGTGTGTGTGTCACCAGATGCTCTCTGTTGCTAAGCTACCCCAGTTTAAAGCATCGTATCTCAGCTCAGGTTGCAGCAGCAGACGCTTTAGCTGCCTGACGGCTACTCACGCCGGCCGGTCCTCCAGGATGAGAGCTGTGGTGGAGAGCGGCTCAAACTCCAGGTTCTTCCTCCTCCCTGCAGCCGGCGGCGGACACACACCTGAGCACTTCTCCTCCTCCTGCACACACCAAACAAAGATGGCAGCTGTTACTGATCGTATCAGAGTGTGTGCAGGCAAAACACACTAATTAACACTTTATTCTGCGTTTGCATGAACCACGTCTGACTGTCACAGTCATAAGAGCTCACAGAGACGTCCATGCTTTGTGTCTGAGGAGCTTCCTCAGCAGGAGTTTACCCGGGCATCATGGTGTTTGTACATGTTTGACTTATCTGAGCATTTTCATCGACTTCTCTTCACTGACAGTTTCTATAAAAGGACATTTTGGTGAGTTTTGTCTTTCAGCAACGTCAACAACGAAGTTTCAGTCTCAATTTTAAAGCCAACATGGACCAAAACTGAAAGAGCTGAGTTTAAAACACTGACACGACACCTCAGAGGTCCATCTGTCTGCATCTGCTGCAGTTAACAGCTCAAAAGAAGAGAAATAAACTTTAATATCTGGTGTTTGTATTCCTGTTTATGTAGAATCATTTAGATTTCAAGGCCTTTAAGTCTCTTAAATACACTCCTACACTGGACGAACTGTCGTCTTTAGGTTTCAATACAGTTTTGTTTACACAGACTCTTTGTCATTAATGTGTGATGTAAATACTAACAACAAAGATGTATGAAACCACAAACTGCAGCGCGCACACACGCACGCGCGCACACACACACGCGCGCACACACACACACACACACACAGACGGCTGAGCAGCCAAGATTGATCCCATCTAAGGGCTCACATGCATTTGGAGGTTCACACGTGCAGATGTGCACCTGGTTGCTTTGATGGTGCAGTGTGAGCATGCACACACTCACACACACTCTCTCTCACACACACACACACACACACACACACACACACACAGAGTATAAGGAGCTTTATTCAGACTCAGTGATTCTTTGTGCAGCCTTTCCTCCAACAAACCAGCGTCTTCTCTCGGTGCTGAAGCTGATCAACAATCGCTCTGTTTATAAACGTGTGTGTGTGTGTGTGTGTGTGTGTGTGTGTGTGTGTGCGTGCGTGCGCACATAAATAGTTCATTCACAGGAGCAGGGCAGCTGTGGGTCAACGGGACAACAACCCTTTTGTAAACAGGTTCAGAGCGTGGCCAGCAGAGGGAGACACAGCTCTCCTGTTGCTGCTCCGTCATCAGTTTCAGAGTCACAGGATGAAATCATGTGACCGCTCCAGTGATTCCCTCTGCTGGCCACGCTCAGTTGGAGCGTCTCAGTTGGAGTACTGTAAACGTCAGAGCTGACGGGAAGGTTCGTGTTCCTTCACACTGAGCTGGGTCGGCCTCTCTTCATGGAGCTGCTTTGTGGGTGGAGGCGTCGTGCTGCAACAGGAGTCGGGAGGAGCAGCGACACACACACACACACACACACACACACACACACACACACACACAGCTTCACCTTCGTATGAGCTCTGACAAGCAGCTGCAGCCTGGAGGGTCTGCACCGGGCCTGTTATACTGCCGTCTGCACCGGATCCTCATAACCTCAGTCCAAGGAAGATGAATTAACCCTTTAACTGCTGCTGCACGACGCAGAAACAGACGAAATCTGGTTTTATTACTATTATTATCTGCACAGACGGTGACAGAGGGCACACAGGAACTAAAGTATTTGGGTATAACAGCAGAACATTTAGTGGAAATGTAGAGCTAAGCGTCGAGAGTCTGGGGGGGGGGCACATTAGGAACTGCAGGAATAAGGATTAAGACACATGAACGGGATTATCTGCTTGTGTCTGAGCTAATTACTGCGCAGACTGACTCTACAGGAAACAGTTTGAACGAAGCCCCCCCCCCCCTTCTTCTTCTTCTCTCTGTCTGACGTGTCAACCGTCTGAAGCCAAGCCACATCTGGCCGGCTCCTTTTCCTGATGAATCATCGGCTCGGGCTGCCATCATGTGAGCCGAGCGGCTGTCAGACGGCCTCCGCGCCACGGAGTCAGGTCAGACGTCGACCCCAGCACTGGATTAAGTCGGGACACGGTGTCTTGCTCAAGGGCACAACTGAACTGAGGACAGTTCAGACGACTGACGACGAAACCTCATCTAACTAAAGTCAAGCAGAGGGAAGGAAGCTGCTGTGTGTGTGTGTGTGTGTGTGTGTGTGTGTGTGTGTGAGTGTGTGTGTGTGTGTGTGTGTGTGCATGAGACCATGAGACCATGACACCACCTGCTCATGATGACAGCACATTAGCAGCTGTGTGTGTTCAAGTGTGTGTGTTTAAGTGTGTGTGTTTAAGTGTGTGTGTCACTGCTGGCAGGGACTTATTCGTGGGGGACACAGGGATGGACTGTGTGTGTGTGTGTGTTGGGGGGGGTCTCAGCTGCAGGCTGTGTGTAGGGGTTGCCTAGCGACCACATCCACACACAGTAAATCCATTTTACAGCCTCATTCCAGGCGCCATGTTGGATGTAAACAGATGCAGGCTAACGGCATTAGCATCCGTAGCTTCTGTAGCATCTGTAGCTTCTGTGGGATGATGCATCTTGACTTTATACACAACTATTAAATTGAAAAGGTGTAAATGCACACTCAGCACGTCCTTTCATATGATCTACTCTGCAGCAGCTGATGCTACACATGTTAACGACTTGAGAATGACATGAAAAGTCCAAAACACAGAGTTGTTTGCTTTAATCATCACACTGGACAAGCTTAAACAGAGACAGGACGCATATCCATGCACATATTATACTGTTATCATGATATGAGACAAGGTTTCTCCTACGTTTTGGGGCTTTGCAGTCTGACGCTCGCACGTTTCCTGGTTTTAAAGGCTGCGTTACAGCAAAGTGACCTTCTGACCTTGTTGCAGCCGCTCTGTCGTCAGCTGTGTTTAACTTTAATGAGCACTCATTTAGTTAAAACAGTTGCTCCTGCAGCATCGCTGAGATCGATAGCTGTGACCTGACGTTGTGGCAGAGGATGCTGTGTTCTGTCTGCAGCTGGGGGCCAGATGAGGTGCTTTAAATCACAATATTTAATCAATGTAAACCGATAAACGACCGAGGCGACTCACTGCAGGATGATGTGATGATGTCAGTGTGTGTGTTCAAAGAGCCAACCTGCTGCGTGGACAAAGCGGCGGCGGGGTCTTTCGCCGGGTCTCCCTCTTTAGCTGCTGTCTTGCCAAACAGCCGCCACCCTGTTGCATTATGGGACAGCGCCTTGGGCTCTTTGGATTTCCTAGAAAACAGGCTCCTGAAAGAGACACAGACGGATCGTTACTGGTGCTTATCTGACCGTAACAACAACTAAACAGCTGAACCTGAAGCAGAGCTGCAGGCAGTGGAGCCTCTGCACTCTAACACATTCATTACTTCTTTATTTGTGGAAAAACCACAGCCTTAAATCACAGAGTGTGCTGCACACCGCTCGTCCGGGTTTTACTCTGGTGTGGATGAAGCGTACGATCTCCTGCAGGAAACCGTCGCCACACAGGAAGCCACAAATCGAAAACATGAAAGCAAAAATCCAAAAGTGTCTCCTCGACAAGCAGCGAGCGGAAAACTTTCATCTGGACTTTCCACAAGCTGCAAACGTCTGCGCACATCTGTGCAGCTTCAGCTGTCTGCACTGTTCCTGTGGTGAAGAGCAGCGCTTTAATCACTGACAGAGACACTGACGAACATGCACGACATGAAATCTGTGATATTTAAAGCTGATGCTCTGAAAGCCTTTAAAGCACGTCCCCGGCCACACTGTGCACCTGTTTAACAATGAATGCTGACAGGAAAATCCAAAAACATCATTTTCTTCATATTATTACTTATAAATTCCATCATGTTTCACATCCTGACATCCACCCATCAATCAAGCTCCAGCTGAGATTCATTAGCTAGCAGCAGCAGCATCAGCCTCCAGAGCTGAAACACGTCAGAGCTGCAGCTCCCTGAGCGTCCACCAGAGGCTCCAGCAGCGAGTCAGTCCCCATAGACCCCCATGTTAAAATGCAGCAGTAAACATGTTTACAGCCTGGTACAAACAACGGTTTGGTCTCTGCAGCTAGTTTCCCCGTTCATGACGACTGTACGGGCTGAATTTATATAGAACTCACTCCTTTAAATCAGATTAACACCTGAAGTTATGCAGAATGAAGGGGCGGGGCTTCTTTGACTGACAGCTCTGCATGTTACAGCAACCAAGCATCATTCAGACCCGCCTCATCGCCACCCATGTGACACCTCTTTGACCATTTTTGGATTAGCTGTACTGCCAAGATGGCTGCCATCCAGCTCCACCACACAGTAATAACAGGTTATTTGAGTCAGCTCCATCGAAACATTGTCTGAATTAAATCAGAGCTGCTCAGTTATTTCCAGGTAACTTCAGCTGCAGCTCCTTCCTGTGAAATCTCCACATTCACAGGGTCTTTGCTGTTTTTCTACTCGCCCCTAAAAAGCTGTTGACGTCAAAAAGCTGCAGAAAAACAATTCTGTTCCTCAAACGAACGAACGCAGAGCTGCGGTTACAAACACTGAAGACGTAATGTGGCGGATTGATCCTCATCGTCATTCTGACCGCAGTCGTGCAGTGGCAGCAGTTTTCGAGGCGACGCTGGAGGGAAAAGCTGCCAAATCGACAGTTTTACAGTGAGTTCGGTGGAAAGAGAGCGCTGGTGGGAAGAGAAAGAGGGAAGGAGGGAGAGGAACCGCAGGAGTTAGAGAAAAGGAAGTGGAGCTGCAGAGGAGAACAAGAGCGAACACACACACGGCCGAGCTGATGCCATTCCTCTGCTCTCTGCAGGATCCAGCGTCTTGTGAGGACCCAGAAACAAGCGTTTGTCTCCAAAGTCCAACGACATGGACGTCCCGATGTCACAATAAGTGTCTATTCCTCATTTAAATGTGAATGCACAGTTTGATTCTGTGTGTGTTGTTCGTCAAAATGTGTTTTGTTTATGAAAACATGTGAGCTGAAATGTGTGGAGCATGGAAACAACATCAGACGCCTCGAACGGTGCAGCAGAGCTCAGCGGTGACAGTCTGACACCGGGGGACACGGTCACAACAACCGGCCTGCTCTCTGCTCAGGTCGTCCCTGAACGCCGTGCACTGACTCGCTGATGCTCATTACTCTGCCGTGCTGCGTTCAGGAACAGCAGGACTGCTCCTCCTGCAAATTCTGGTTCAGCTTCCTCATGAAATGATGAATTCAGACTCCGAGACCTCTGTATGTTCCTGATGCTGCCTCCTCTCATGACTTCCTGTCTTTAAATAAGAGCTTCACTGAGAGACAGTGTGATGAAGTGATGAGACACACGCTGGTTGAAGCATGTCTGATAACGTCCCTCTCAGTTGTTCTGCAGCAAGTGAAACGCGTCAGAAACAGAAAACAGGAAGTTACTTTCTTGACTTTGTGTCAGCGTCCACGCCAGCAGCATCGACTCCAGAGCTGCAAGATCTGCGAAAACCCAGATTTCTGCAGAAACACAGTGAACAGGTGATGCATCGGCCTCGCTGAAAGAAGGAAACAGCTGTTGGCGGCGCTGCCGGGTCAGATCCAGCAGGTTCGGTTGTCACTAATCATCCTGCAGCGCGACAAATGATGAAACAGCACGTTTCCACTGGTGTCGGCTGCGCCAGGCTGCTCCTCAGATCAGAGCGAGCCTTGTTCTCCCACAGACACCTGAACTGCACACCTGTAGCTGCAGACTGACGGAGGCGTTTCATCGAAGCGCCAGTTGTTTCAGCAGAGCAGCAGAGGTATGAGTGTGTGTGTTTTAAGTTAGGGGTGTGTGTGTGTGTGTGTGTGTGATTGGATCCAACCTAATTACCATAAAGGACAGAGGAGGAGTAGGGGATCAGAGCTGAGAGGATTAAAGCTGCTTGGTTTTTGGTTTTTAGTCCTAAAATGTGAAAAGAGACGTCGCGGACGGCTCCACCTGGGTCAACACATCATCCAAGTTACACTCTGTGATAAACACAAGTACAACTGTGCTTTTAGGACAGTTTCACACATTTAAATCCATGATGTGTAAAATAAAAGCAGACACGTGTCACTTCTCTTCCTGATGGGTGCAGGACACGAGACACAAGGTGAGAGGCGTTTGCAGAAGCCAAAGACTGTTTTAATCTAAATTTAATTTTATTTACGAGCGATTGTTTTTGATTATTCTCCTTTTCATGGATCGAACAATCCTCACCTGCACTGCTGATCACTGATCATCGCTCATCTTTATTAACAGTGGCTGAGACACGAAGGTTCACAGGTGAACTGTGTCTAATGACACGTCTCTCTGCTGTTCTCCTCACTGAGGAGGAGCTGAAGCTGGGTCTAAGGGTGTTCCTTGTGGGGGTGGATGGAGAGGAACGTCCCAGCACAGGCGCAGCTGAAACTGCTGAGCTGCTCGAACAACAGGAAAGTTTCATGAACACAAATCGTTGCAGTGTTTTGTAGTGTTCCCTGTTTTGCTTTAGGCTGATGGCTGGAGCCTGAATGCAGCAGCATTCCTGAGTGTATTTGTTATGTGTGGACGTCCTGATCCCACGCCCCACGCCCCCGACTTGCTCCTCCAGCACAGCCAGCGTGCAGCTCCTCCAGCAGGCCTGGTCTCTGCTCTCCGGCTGTCTGCGTTTCCTCTGAGACGCTGTGACATTCGAGGCAGCTGCCCAGGCCCGGGTCCAAACCAAAACCGGGACCGGGACCCTCCTGCCAGTCAGACGGTGGCTCTGAGCTGTACGGGCGTCTCAACGTGCTCCGACCATTTCACTTCCTCTAACGTGTCTCTGTGCTGCCAGGGTGCAGCAGGACGCACTTCACCATCTACTACACGCAGTGTTGGTGATGCACATTTTCACTGTTTGCAAAGATCTGAACACGTCATCACAGGAAAGCAGTGAAGGGTGATGCCGCTGTCAAACGAGCAGAGTTATGGCTGCAGCCTGACGATAAAACTGAAATATAGTCGTGATATTCAGGAGCAGAGATGTAGCAGCAGTTACTTCTTCAGGTATGTTCACCTGCACATATTCCCTGGCTCCTCCCCCTTAATCCCAACAGCAGCAGCAGCCATCGATGCACACAACACCAGAGCACCGTCCAATCCAAAGGCCTGGAAGCTGATCTAATATCACTGTGGTTGAGAGCATCTTTTATCTTATTTTCCTTTATTTAGACTTAAAATGGGATTTTTCTAAACTTGGTATTCAAGAGGCAAATCCTAACCTTTCCCATCTCAGGTTAGAATAACCTAAACATTCAATCCAGCATCAGTTTTCAGCTTTAATGTCTGTTACCTTAGCAACCAAGCAACTTCTCCCATCAGGTTTCTCATTAACGCACCCCAAAACCTACAAACGACAGACACTTTAACTTGAATATGGATAAGCTAGAGATGCTAACTGCAGTTAGAGGAGAGGCAGTGGGCTACGATGGCACACAGAGTCTCTGCAGCAACAAGTTAAGAAGCAGGCACATGAATTAAACAAGTTAGCAACAGTAGCCGGTGGAACAATGGCGCTTCATCAACGCTGATCTGTAGATGAGCTGTTAGCATTGACCATTAGCCTGCACTCTGCACATGCGTGGCGTGGTAAAGTACTAAAATACAGTTTAGATGCACAACAGCTGCTTGCATCATCAAGGTCAGCAACACCTGTGATCTGTTATCCAGGCTGAATCAACACGCATAGATTAACACAGGGAAAGGGTCATGTGACAAGAGCCTGATGATCAGGGAAGGACACGTCACGACAGAAAGAGTTGAGTGTTACATCATCGTCTCCAAAAGCCCCAAGTTTCCAAACTGAAACAGGTCGACGGCCTCTGCTGGCGGTGTAAAGGGGCAGATATCGTGTGTTTTAAACGCAGCACAGCCAGCGTGCAGCTCCTCCAGCAGGCCTGGCCTCTGCTCTCCGTCTGTCTGCGTCTCCTCTGAGACGCAATGACAATGCAAACATATTAGCGTTGCCTGAGGAAGCTTGTGTAATTCACATTTTCAACTTTAACTGAAGGTTAGAGCATTGAGCCAGGAGCTGAAACCAAACAGTTAAACAAGGATGTGAAAGTTGGGTGTCTGTGACACGGTCCTGTGGTCAAGACCAGAGCGGGAACACAACACAAAGAGTTTAAATAGCAAACGCGCTCGCACAGCTTCA
This sequence comes from Datnioides undecimradiatus, assembly GCA_008933995.1. Classification (NCBI taxonomy): domain Eukaryota; kingdom Metazoa; phylum Chordata; class Actinopteri; order Lobotiformes; family Datnioididae; genus Datnioides; species Datnioides undecimradiatus. The sequence continues at coordinate 1,539,382 of WARS01000086.1, read as the reverse complement.
CTTCCTGCTGCAGCGAGGCTCCAGGTTGAGGGGCCACAGCAGGAGAAGATGAGTCTCTGCATCAAAGGAGTCAGAATCAGGACCAAAACAAGATCTGATCTGGGGATCCCCAACAGAAACCACAGAAACAGGAAGGCGGGAAACCCCACAGCAGTGGAAGTGAACATCCCCAGAGGTCCTGCAGACCTGTTCATGTAACGGCTTCTTTACATGTTGAGCTGGGGCCGTGCGTTTGAAAGTCTGTGTGAACATCTCTGAGAGCGCAGTGTTTGTTAGCTGTGCTGCTGGACGCAGCGGAGACGCAGTAAAAGCAGCCTGAACTCTTCCTCCTGCTGCGTTTTAAGGTCTGAACAATCAGCGCTTCACTCATCAGCCGAGCCGCCGGCCTCCAGGACGCCGCGTTCATCTCCAGCCTGCCCGGCTCTGTCTGAGACACTACACCGGATCCTCAAAACCTGGTTTCTGGTCTTCTTTGGGCCAGATGTGGATTCTATAACAGCGCTGGTACAAACAGTTTTAGCAGAGAGGGTCAGGTTTTTGTAGTGTTTGGTTCACATGTTGAATTAATGACGCCTTCGTCAGTTTGTTTGTTGTTGTTTGTCAGTGAATCTTACTCTTAAAGTGACAACACAAACACTCATCAATACAGAAAAAATGGAATATGTTAAAAACTCAAACGTCTTTGTTGTTTACGCCTCTTTGTCCCCAGTGCAACATCAAACGTTTCAGTCTTAATTATAACATTTTGTTTAAAGAAGTCATGTGACTGTGAAATGCGTGAACTTTTCAGGAAACTGAGAGCGTCTGGTTCCATTTCACGGCCGACCGGCGGACGCTCACGACATCTGCGCTGCATCGCAGCAGCTGTGCGGAGGTTAAACGGTGTGACTCGGCCTGATGGCTGACTCGGCCTCAGCAACACAGAGCCGTGAATGTGGGCTAAGCCCTGAGGAGAGAGGAGGCTGCAGCTCACTGAGCCCTGCTCTATCACTTACTGCACACACGCCTAACTGGGGCACGATTAACATGCAGCTATAGGCCGCAGACTGCAGCTCAGAGACTGAAAAGATACAGATATATGTCAAACGGTCAACTCGGCCGGCCAACAGCCAGGTTAATCCCCCCGATGATGACTGAACCTGATATGAAATATGGAATTCAACCACAGGGTCTCTGCGGCTGAATGTGGCTACAGATGCAACATTTTTCAGGTTTACATGAACAAAAAGACGCGATTAAACTTAGAAAACGTGGTAAACTTGTCCCCGTTTACAGTGCGAGGGAGGAAAGAAGCGACCACAATGAGTTTTCTGTGGGATGGATTTGATTAGTCTCTAAATGTCGAAGAGCAAACAAACATCTGGAGGCGTCGGCGCTTTGCAACGACGCACAAAAGCCTCTGACGAGCACAAATCAACACGTGTGCCGAGGACACGGTGACAGTAAACAGTGCTGGTGATGCAACAGGCAGATATGTCTCAGCTACAGCGCTCAAGGGTTTACACCTTAACAAATATCTGTGTGTCTGCTGCGTTTAGTCCAGATGAATCTACTGCATCTTTGTGATTCAAACTTGAAACAACACTGAGAAAATGTCATAATACTGGTGTTTTAGATCCGTGGTTCTCAGCCTGTAGACGGGCTACAGATCAGCTTCACTGTTCGACTTTGTTTTACTCTTGAATCCATGCGACAAAGCAGTAGCTGTGTTGTGTCTTTGTGGTGTGTTCAATTGCATCTTTTTGGCTCAGACAAACGCAACACAACAGCCGTCTCTCGGTGCTTTGATGATGGTTTTGTGCGCCTCTGGCTTCAGCAACACAAAAACAAGAGGGCAGTGAGCAGAGAGGGCGTGTCAGGCCACGCTTTACTGCCAAGATCAACAATTTATGGCCAACGGGAGCAAAGTAGGAGCTCATCTACAAACAAAGAGGCTGCAGACGTCCAGACAAGATGGTGGTGGCTGCAGGTTGAGGTGGGAGGAGGACACAAGGAGGGACTGGACATGACCGACCGGAGGTGAGGCCAAAGAAGGAGGCGGCGCAGTAAAACACATTTCTGCAAACACTGTCTTTCTCCACCGTTCAGCCTCGGCGCACAGGCAAGTTCAGAAATGCTTTTCAGGTCAAAGTTCAGCTGTTCAGCATCCAGCCAGCTCCACGCAGGGTGGGACGACCCTGACCCCGCTGCTTATCTGCAGGTCCACGGTGAAATACCACAGGCAGCAGGACAGAAGTGTGTGTGAGGACACAGCATGACATCTGGTCTTTGTGCTGGTGGGATGCTACTGTTAGCCCGCTAGCTGAGATTTAGATATTATTTATTAGTCCCACACCGGGGAAATTTCAGTGCCACAGCAGGAAAAGCCAGAAGAGCAGTACACACCACAAATATAATATATATATATAAATTATATAGAGAGAGAGAGAATATAAAAAATAATTATATTTTAGCTTCAGAAGCTACTTCCTGTCCTGTCACAGAGGCCCAGTCCATCTCAGTTCTGGTCTGACACAGCTTTCAGCAGGCCAGCCCACCCACCCACCCACCCACACACACACACACACACACACACACACACACACACACTGCAGCATCTCAAACACAGCTTTCCCTTTCACCTGCCAACACAAACCGAACCTGTCGCTCATCAGGTGCAGTGCTGAGCTAGTTTTCTCTGTTTTGCATAATTATAGGATTAATAATTCATAATATTAATGTTGTGCGTTTTGTGGATTTAATATGTAAAGTTGAAACAGGCTGTTTGAGCTCAGCTCAGGCGCTGATCTGGCATTTCTCCACTTTACCATTCAAATTAAAGGGGGATTACCTGTGACCTGCAGCTCTTCGTGTCTCAAGACTTTTCCATTTTGCAGAAAAGTTCAAAATATGATAATAATATTAATAAAATGAGATGATATTAATTCAGAGGATGCACGAGGACAGGTTCTTGCATGGTGCTGGCACGTGCACTACCTGTGTGTGTGTGTGTGTGTGTGTGTGTGTGTGTGTGTGTGTGTGTGTGTGTGTGTCAGACAGAGCACTGAGTGTTACCTGGTGAAGAAGTCAGCGATGCCGAACCTCTTTGGCATCAGCTTTGGGTCCGAGCTGTCTGTGTGCTCGCTCAGGTCTGGCAGCTTGTCCGGTGCGCTCTGCCTGCGACCCGCTTCCAACACGTTCCGGAAGTCCTCCCCGCACCCCTCGTCTCCAAAATAAAACCCCCCATCCTCGTCGGGGGACAACGGGGTGGCGTCACAGCTGAGGGACACGGCGAGGTTGGGGTTAGTCCTCAGAGTCTGAGGCCTGATGGGTAGACTAAGGTCACTGAAGTCCTCCTCGTCCTCCCGGGTGTCGGGCTCAGAGAGCGGGCTGTCACCGTTCACGTTGGAGTGGGTCGACGGGCACGGCGAGGGGAGATTGGCACTTGATCCCAGGGTGGGTGAGACCCTGGACGGGGTGGATGGATCGAGGACGTGAGGGGGCTCTGCCGCGGCTGGCGCATCCTCTCCCGGGCACTTAGAGACCGATGCCCCGCTCCTCAAACAGAATCCAGATCCACCTCCGTTTTCCTGCTTTGCCCCCAGGTCGGTGCAGTTCTTTGGGGGGCAATCCGAGCCGGGGCAGTCACGTGTTGCTCCAGCGGCGTTCACAATGTGTAAACCACCGTTGGCCACTTTCACTTCCTCCCCGTCCACGTCGCGTAAACCGAGTCTCTGGCCCTGTGGCGGCCCGGAAAACACCGTCTGTTTACAATAAGAGACATCCGCTCCGCAGCCGGGGCTGCCCCCGTTGGCCATGTTTACGTCTGCACAGGAGAGGGTCGTCTCGGTGCACGCGCAGCTCCGCCGGTGCTTCCCCGCGCATGGCAACCGAGCGACAGGGAGAGAAGTCCTGATACAACCGGTGACGTCGCCACCATCAGTCCGCTCTCCGCCCGGGGTAACGTCGCTCGGATCCGGGGCTTCAGCTTCGCTCTGCCGCATCTGTCGGCCAAGAAGCACAGCTGGACAGGAAGCGAGGCCAAGCCCTCCTCCCTCTCCACCTCCTCCCAACCCCACCATTGTCTGCTCCTCCCGGCCGAATGACTCAGTGAATCCGTTCAGGCCGCCGTGGTCGCCGCAACCCCCCGAAATCACACAGCTGTCAGTCACTTGCCCCGGGAGGTATTTCTCCAAATCCAACATAACCTCCCTCCTGTGCGTGGGCGGCGGTGCTGACGCGTCTCTGTTTACATTCCTCCCGTTACCGGTCACGTAAATATGACCCTTCCCGGCTTCCTGACCCCCGCTGACACCGGCTAGCAGCGCTGCGCTGTGCTCTTTGAGGGCGATGTAAGATTTAAGACCCCCTCCTCCTCCTCCTCCTCCTCCACCATCTCCTCCTCCTCCCCCTTCTTCGTTCTCATTCAGGTCGACGGCAAACGACGTTTCCATGACCACTCAGTCCGCCGAGCGAGCCTCGGCCCCGGGCGTGAAATCCTGCAACGAGTCCCCCTGCCCCGTCGGCCGAGCTCCGCAGCAGCAGCAGCAGGTTTTGTTGTTCTTGGAGGAAGGGGCTACCATTTTAGCCAGCTCGCCGTTACCTGACACCCGCCGGATGTAACATGTTCGTTTCTGGCGTCTTAAACAACAATATTTTGCTCCGTCTCTCGAAATTAAACGTCCCCGGCGGGCGGAAGATTAATTAAATCCCTCAGCGTTTGGCTGCAGCGGCGGCATTCCGGCCACAGTCCAGCGCCATCTTGAAAATACCCCAACAATGACGTCATCCCCCCCCCCCCCGCCCCGCTGTGTTTTGATTCGCTGATGGGTTTATAGCGACGCCCAGCGGCCAGTCCGTGTAACTGCAGCAGGCATGCATTGACCCCGTTGACCCCACGGCAGGACAGGAAGTACTCACACAAACATGACGTAAAAATACTCAATTACAGGTCAAAGTCACGCGCACAGATCCTACTTTAAATAATTTATTAATGAAACAACCTTTTGATATTTTGGGAGCACGTTGTATGATCTCTCAATATAAAGACACGACTCAATTGAGTATTAAATATCGTTTGAATGGAAGCAAAACATGGTGATGTCAAAACTGTGTGGCGCTTGAGTATATCTGTTTTTTGTTACTCTCCATCATAATTTTGAATTTTATTTTTAATAATTTATCTTTTTTTACATCTGTGATTCTATAAAAAGTTGGTACACTGTGTAAAACATGAATAAAACAAAACAAATTACAGTTTTTTAAATACACATTCGATCGAATACAAATATAAATGTTCAGATTGATAAAATGTATTGTTTTTTCAGTTTCATGCTTACCACACCATACAGTTGTCACCTTTTCTTTAGGCAACAAACTGTATGCGTTTGGAAACTGAGGGCACTAATTTTTGAAGCTTTGAAAGCAAAGTTTTACATATTATTACATACTGAAATATGACTTTGCTGTGCTTTGCACTGACTGGTAACCTATCGGACTATTTACCCACATTTTGCAGAACATATTTCAGTTATATTCAATTCAATATTTATCTGAAAGGATTAGCAATTATGTTTTATTTCCTTATTATGGTGGTACATATGTTTTGTTTAGCTCAGTAAAATAGAAGATATTTTGTGTGTATGTTCAACAAAACAATGGCATTTTTAATATTTCAGACAGTTTTTTAAATAATATTGAATATGTAATAATATCATATTACCTTCTTAGTTTTAGCGTTCACACTTGCATTGTATTGATGTCATCAGCTTTAATGGGCAACGAAAGTGAAGCAAGATGGGAAACAGAAGTGTAAAGGTATTGATTAATATTTAGCATCAATATGAAGAAATAATTATGAAGAATGGCTGAATTCAGAATTATATGTGTCGTATGGTGGCTAATGTTTTACTATCTATACTTCCATAATTTCATGAGTTTGGGATGTTTCATCTATTTGTTAGTCACAGTCTGTATTATTATCATTATTATTGTAGTAAGTTCACTCAAAAAGCAGAAATGAAAGTACTCAAATTACTCACATACCTCAGAATTGTACTGAGGCACTTGAGTATTTATTTAGTTACTCTGTCACAGTAATTAAGTGAGAAGCGGAGCACAGCGTGACATTTCTCCCACCACTTTCAGTGATAATTATATCGCAGGGCGCAGAAACATGGCTTTCTGAAAATCAGGGTCACCATAGCAACAGTCAAGTGAACGACGTTAATTACACGTTAACTGTGCACGGTATTGCATCCGGACTCGTCAGTAAAACACTATTAAAATGTGTGTAATCCTGCACTTTCTATAGCATGTTTATTTAAGGAATAACAGCCAAATACAATAAAATTAAAGGAGGCAAACTGGTCAGGTTTTAAACTATTACAGAGAAACATTCAATCAAAAACAGGACTTTTATTGCTCCCTGCAGGTACGACATTATATTAATAATGTGAAGAACAGTGGACAGCAATGTGGAGGTTTTACCGGACGTGAACCAGCTCACAGACAGAGAAAAATGTTTTTTTATTACACCCTCTCAGAAATGCAGCCATGATAGAAACCCTCCTGTTGGCTGAAGGGGAAGTGAAAACCAAAATGTGAACAACCATATTTTGGGGGTTTCCTTCTGTCAGTGAGCATTGGGGGGGGGGGGGGGGTGCACACCAAAAAACATTTTTAAATGCAAAATACACATTGAAAGTAAGACCATATAGCTTGGATATACGGACTCTTACCAGGAAATGGCTGTCCATCTCTGATTACATACAAAATGGAGACGATAACAGCGCCGGTCTACTAAAAATAAGAGAAACACTGGGAAAAAATAGGTTAAAGATGTAAATAGACCATTGAATGTACCATATTTTACTTGTTCTGGACACGTCTGATTGATGCCAACAATCAATAAAAACATGAATAAAAAGCTGCACATCACAGATCAGACAGAATGGCGGATGCTAACACGGCGATGAGGCTGCAGCTTTAACACCACACTGGTTAAAGGTCATAATTTCTAATCATCACTGAGACCTTTCATTTCCTTAATGTGCCCAGACGTGTGCAGGATGATGAGATTTACAGAAGATTAGCTGTCGTTCGATGATCAGATCAAGAACACTAAACATTTCATTTTGATCAGCCCTGAGTTCATAACCAGATTATGTGATGTCATTTTTGTTGGAAGTTGAAAGTTTCACTGAGATAACGTCTTTTCTCTTCTTCAGCAAGTTTCATTCTCCCAAATTCAAGTGCTTTGTTTGATGTTTAACAACCTGTGCGACTACATATTGACAGAAATCTGACTCTGCAGCTGCTGGGGAGTGTCAACAGTTTGACTGACTCACAGACGTTCATTCATGCCCTGCAGACTCACCTGCATGCTAACACGCTAAACTGAGACAGTGAACATGGTAAAGCTCATCAGTTAGCATGCTAAAATTAGCATTTAGCTACACTGAGCTGCTAGCACGGCTGACTTAATGCTGTTTTGTGTTGTTTATCATAGCAAATATAGGTTTAAACACTCTGCAAACTGTTTTTTTTTCAAAGTTAATCTTAAACCACACATTGCAAATAAGCTTAGGTTAGCTCTGCATGTTTAGCCACGCAAAAACATAAAACCATTATTATAACTGACGCTAATCTCAGGAAGCATCATCTTTAGTAACTTCAGTTTAATATTATATCAGTCCTGATGCTGCAGAAGACAGAGACATCACTCCTGCTGCAGACTGAACAGCACTGTTAGCTTAGTAAATGCTAATATATGCATTTGTGTATTATATCAATGCAAAGTGTGTGTGCAGGTTTCATTAAGAATCAATAATCAGTTTAAACACCAGCACAAACACAAAAACAGTGTACTTCTATCAGTTAGGACACTCTGAGTCATCACAACAAACAACGAGACATCTTGTTTATTGAATTTACATAAATAGATCATTTGGCATTTATAAAAGGACCCATAGTTACAGTAAATCTACACTGTCGTTGTGTGATTGTATACACAATACAAAACAATGGCATGTGAAACACCATCTGTTCATCTAAACATCTTTAAATTACGTCTGAATCATATCTTTATACATTTACACACATCTCAGCGCTTCACATCTTAGGATTTTAAAGGCACAGAAGGCAACATGTGGTGACCACACATCACTGTGATATGACTGATTATTGATTAACAGACATTTTTGTTGTTGGTCCCAGTTTTAATCAGCTCATCTCTGATCTGAGCACAGCCACAAACACATTTTCACTGAATGTTAATTCAGTGTAAGGTAAACAGCTCCTGTCACGCCTCTGGAGCGACGACCTCTCCATGTTCAGACACGCTGCTCGACTGTGATTGGTGGATTCTCTTTGACAGCAGACACAAACCAAAAAGCCCTGCGAGCTCGTTGGAGCCGGTGAGAGAAGACACCGAAACAGGAAACACATCCCTTAATTCATCTGTGATACAAACTCCAATTAAAATGAGCGCATCAACATCTGCAGCTGATTGGTTAATTAGCTGATTGCAGTTTGACTGATGATTAAGATAATCACCAACTTGCAGCCCTAAATTCATCACAGCTTTCTGCACGAACTGCACCTGACGTCGATCTCGACGTGTTCTCTCCACAAATCACTGCACGATCAGCTCAGTGTTGACGTTAAACCAGATCTATTCTCTTAGCCGCTGCAGGCAGCATTGTGTGGTTACCAGCGGATGCTAGCTCACTGGAGATGCTAACACTTTAGCACGTGATGGTACTTCCTGCCACGGACCCAAGATTTTGTGGTTGACCATCGAGTGATGTCAGCAAACAATCTGCGGTGTGAATGCACGTCTGCGTGTGCGTGCGTGTTCGAGCATGTTCGTGCACCTGAGCACCTTCCTCTCCTCTGCATGTCTGCTTTCAACATGGCGGCTGAACAGGTCGCTAAAATGTGTCTGGTGAGTGAAAACTAGGAATGAATCTTGATCCATATGTGATTAATTTTGATTTTCATCCTTTAACTGAATAATAACAGGATTAAACTGAGCATGTGTGGTTGAGCCACACTGTGACGAGCAGCACGTTTGATCCTCCATCTGCACCCCTGGAATGTCTACCTCAAGATAAGGCACAAACACCGCGACCATGTGACAGATTAAATACAAAAGCTCCTGCAGGCGGAGCGCGGGTCAGCCCCGTTTGACGTGTCAGAGCTGGGATGTTAAAGCGATCAGTCCTTCAGGTTAATTAAAGGAACAGTTCACTGTTTACAGGCAGTGGCTCCATGAGGAAGGAGGTGTGGACAGCGAGCTGCTCCGGAGACGAAGGCGAGGCCGCCGGCTTCATCTGAGGTTTGACGTCAGGTCGTCGTCTTCATACAGGAGAGCCTGGGAGCAAACGGAGGAGCGAGAGATGATAAACTGACGATGAATGGTTGTTTTGGGTTTTTACATTTCTTAAATCTGAAACCTGCTTCTGCGACACAGCTTTGATGTGTTTAATCCTCCTGATCGGCTCTCACAGGCAGACACTCCAACTGTGTGCTAATATTCTGCCGGGCTAACCACAGAAAGTGGCTTTTATTTAATAAATAATAAGACACGTTCATTCCGCAGAGTTGGTTTACTCCCTTTTCCTGTTTCTGTTCCAGACACATTCAACGTTAAATCACATTCACTTAATGAAAGACAACACAAAAAAAGAAAAAGACCATAAATTTATGTTTTCATGCTTTTTCCAAATAAGAGCTTTTAACTCATATGCAAGCACAGATGTTTGACTAACAGCTGGAACGATTGTTATGCAATGGACACTTTAAGAAACAGGCCGACAACGCAGCTGTGAGCCAGGATGCTAACGCTATGCTAGCAGGGTACAGGGCACAGCGCACCTTGCTCTCCAGCACGCGGCTGTGCGTCGGCCGGCCGAGCTCCTCCAGAGTCTCGGCTGCAGGTCCGTTGAGTGTCTCCGGCAGCAGGAGGCCCATACAGCCCGCAGACAGGCCGCTCAGACAGAACACAGTGAAGGGCATGGAGGTGTGGAGAGCCCGCTGCGAGACACACACACACACACACACACACACTGTAAAACTGATGTAAATGTAACTGGGTTAACTTTCTGGTGCACCTTCATTTAATAACGATATCACACACACTGTTAGCTTTAGCCTTCAGTTAGCTTTAATCACTGCACTGCCACCACCGGGTGTCACACATGTCTTTCTTTCAGCTACGCGTGCTGCTCCCATGGGTCACCTGAGGCTGAGTCAGGGTCAGACTCAGGTTTCTGTCTTTCACCAGTCAAACGAAACACTGTGCACTTTATTTCATTTTTAAACGACAGATGAGGGTTTGCTGATCAGAGCCGCCGCGTCTGAACCGAGCAGAGCTGTGGCTGAATCGGTCGGTGTTTGAGACCAGGTCTGTCTCTGTGTCATGTGGGAGAGCTAGATAGGGGACAGGTGCAAACTGGAATAACCAGCAGAGCAGAAGGAGGAAGAGCAGCAGCGTGTTAAATATTAATGAGTTACTGAAGGTGCAGCTTTGTTACTGACCTCAGAAACACGCCTCAAGAACAAATAAACATATAAAATCTCCATGACAACCAAGCGACCCCATTTGCTGAACTAGCAGCAAGCTGATGAGTCCTGTTACACATCACAGCAGTGTTGGCATGTGCCAGTGTCTCTGCTGGGATGAGACGCGTCCTCTCCAGCGAGCGCCACGGTTTCCTGGATGACACTGAGATGCTCGCTCTTACCATGGAGGGAACGAACGGTGCGAGGATTCCTCCGACTCTGCACGACATGGAACAAACTCCTAAACCAGCGTTCCTAAAACACACACACAAAAACAGGAAATGTTTGACTCTGACACTTAAAGTCCCCCATTGTGCTGTGTGTCGAGCGCCTGCTTCACCTGATGACTGTTGGGTAGAGCTCAGAGGTGTAGACGTAGGCGATGTTGAAGGCGGCGCTGACCATCAGCTTTCCGAGCAGCGCCAGCGACGTGACGCTCAGCAGCGTCCCTGCAAACACATTAACACTCACAGCTCGGACTCTGTTTGCACATGTTAAATCTTTTTGTTCATTTGAATATCAGGCAGACAGAAGCTCTGATGCTACGGCCGCCGCCTGCTCAGTGGTGCAGCAGCCCTTTGAGTTTGAATTCAGCGTGGAAATCACATCACAATCATGCAACACACCGAAAACCCGACAGGTGTGCACACAATTAGTGGACTGGTCGGTTAAATCGACACCTGAAACACTGAGAGAGACGGGGCTGCAGGTGCTAGCACTGCTAACGTTAGCCACATCCTGCAAACTGATGTGATTCAAGTTTCCCCGTTAACCTGCAGATGCTGTGATTCCACTGATCAGTGTGGCTGCTTTCTTACTTTTCAGACAAGTAGAAGTTCTAATGTCCCTTTAATCACCACGGCTGCTTAAACCAACAGTAGCAGAGAGCGTTTCTAATCAAAGGCCTGTTGGATTCACTCATACAATGACTCCAAAACACCAGAAAACCGCAGCTCTGAGCACCTGAACTGTATTTAAAGTTTATATTGTTTAGCATTCATTTAATGCTGAATTAACCCCAGCTCTCTGCAGATAAGAGAGTTAGCTCAAAATGAATAAAAATAAGATAAGACTTGTTTCCACGAACACTGGAGCTCACAGCTGTGCACAGATGAGCCCCGCTCTGAGGAGCCGCGGTCCCACCTGTGTTCTCGGGAATGAACATGGTGCAGAGGCAGGCGGATCCAGCCAGGCACAGGAAGCTGGCCATGCTTTTCCTCCTCCCAGCCCTGTGCAAACACACAAACAACCACAGTGGGTGGAGGACTGAACCGTCACAGCGCCTCCAACGTTTTATTATAATTCATAGATTGATTCACAAAATAAGGCCTGAAAAGACTGAACTGAGCACATTTTAGTGCACAAGCAACAGAGTGTGTATTAGTATTGTGTGTGTGTGTGTGTGTGTGTCTGTGTGTCTCACCAGTGTTTGTTGATGAAGTACATGCAGAGAGGGTAGGCCGGCAGCTCCACCAGGCCGTACATGGCCACGTTCAAATAACGGCTCCCTGACGTCTCACTGGCCCCCAGAGTCAGACCGTAGTACACCAGACTGCAAGCATACCTGCAAAACACACACACACACACACACACACATTTACTGTAAAGCTGTGCTCTTCAGGAAACACTGCAGCTCTTCTGTCAAACACTGAGCTTCAGCAGCTGTGATGATACAAGTGTAAAAGGAGGCGGAGCATCAGTGGTTACACCGTAGACAAAGAGGCTGACGTCTGGATCTTAGAGTGTCTGAAGATTTATTTGTTTGAGACACTGCAAACCAACAAAAACACAGAAACTGAGGCTGGCAGCAGCTTGATAAACTGACTCTGGATCAGCTGTAAGACACATTTCTGTGTGTCAGCAGTGTGATATTGTGACGCTGGGACAGAAGCAGCAGCCCTGTGTTCATAACCCTGTTTTGCACGCTGCGTTCTTCTTCTGTGGTGTTCTACTCACCAGACATACATGAGCACCATGGTCCTCAGACGGAGGACCGGATGGATCACCAGCTGCAGGACACCTGCACCTCTGTTGGCATGGTTACCGCCTTTAGCAGTGCCGACACGTTGCAACATCAGGTTGTTGGCGGCGCCGCCATTCCTCAGCGCCATGTAGCGCAGAACCTACGAAGAAGAGACTGTTGTTAATGAAACTCATTCATTCGTTGATTAGGAGCCGCGTTCACTGTAAAACCGTGTGTGACACGGTGTGTGTGTTCATGTATTCACCTCCTCTGCTCGCTCCGTCTCACCCTGAGAATACAGCCAGCGAGGAGACTCTGGCAGGGTGCTGCAGGAGGAGACGTCACAGTTGAGTTTAATCAGTTTTACACGTTAGCGCTGTTTGCAGAAAGTTTCATTCAGAGCTTTGCATGATTTATAGAAAATGTTTTCATGCCCATTAAAGTCCTGCAGAGGAAAAAGAGAAAGTGCAGCTAAAAACCTGCAGTTTGGTTTGACTGGTTGGTTGTGAACTCACACGGACAGCAGGAAGAAGAGCACGCCGGACGAGTTGGCGGCCGTGGCCAGGTTCCTCCACGGCTGGATGAAGTAGCCCAGCGCCCCGAACAGGGCGATGCCGACCGCGAACACCATACTGGTCAACGTCCCTGATGGAAAAACATAAGAAATATAAAGACCCAAACCCAGGACTACACCCTGACAAATGCGCCTGCTCTCCTCTGACATCCCATCATGCACCATTCAGGAGCTCAGTCAGAAAACATTCAGTCCTGTACCTGAACGACGAGGCCATGTTATGCTGTTTGGGCCTTTTCCCTTTTCCTCTGCTGCGTTTTACATTTTTCCTGTGCAGGCACAGCTGCAAAGTCCACGTCTGCTTTTGTTTTCTGTTGCTTGTAACACATTCTGCTGTTTATTTTCTGGGTTAGCATGTTTAACTTGGTGTTAGCATGTGGCTACACCCACAGTCTGGGACCAGTGCTGGACTCAAGAAGCTGTCTTTAGTAATGAGAGCAGCAGCATCAGCTTTGTTGCTTCTGCTCGTCTGTTTTGCTGTTTCCGTACCCGTCATGGCCCAGTAGGACTTGCCCACGTACTCCTGAGTGAGCACGAAACAAACGAGGCCGATGCCGCCGTTCATCAGCCCCACCAGGAGACGAGACACGGCGAAGACCTCATAGCTCGGCGCAAAGGCGGTCACATAACCGAAGACCACCTCGAAAAAAAGACCTGGAGGAAAGAAAAGAAAGGACAGAAATGAAAACCTGTGAGCTCTAAAACAAACTAAAACTCTTCTCAGGTGATTCTGTTACAATCCAAACGTGTAAATCAGGCCCAGAGTCAAACAGCCTCAGAGCAGCTTCCCTGAGAGGAACGTCTTAACTAGTTCTAATTCATAGAGCTGTTCCTCAGGCAGGTGATCCTCAAACAATCACGACCTGCAGTTCCTCTCACCTGTCAAGTAAACCGGCCTCCTGCCAATCCTGTCGGACAGCGGCCCAAAGACGATGTTTCCGACCAGAAGCCCAGCGAAGAACAGCGATCCAGCTAAACTGACCTTATAGGCCTGCTGCTTGATGAGGAACCACTGGGGAACACGGGGACAAGCAGAAAACCTCTTAATCTGCCAATCTGTGGACTTAACGTTCAACATCCGGAGGGGTGAGAGTATAAATACACGCTCCCTCACCTCAGTCACGATGGTGTCAATGTCCTCCGTAAAGACGACACGTTGGATGAGCTCCTGCTGGCCGGATGGGACGCCGTCCTGCTGCTCGATCCGGTACTCTGGCGTTGATCCAACCAGAACAATGAGCATGGACTGACAGGCCATGTACACCTGCAACACACAGATCAGCACAGATGTGATGGTAATGACACAGAGACACAGAGAAACAACCCAAAACCCTTTAAAAACAACTTGTCGACCTGAAAAGGTGTAATCAGAGAGTTCCAGCACTGTTCTTGAACGCAGCACGGCGCAGTCATGAGCATGCAGCAGGTGTGAGCATTAGCTGTTGTGTGTCAGTTTCAGTGCTTTGTCTCAGGACTGCATTTGTGCAGCGCCACCAAACCCAAGCTTCATGTGGAGGGCTAACGAACATTTACCATTAAATTTGTTGCAAGAGATAATTCAGAGCAGGTTGAAATTATTTGGGATAACGTGGGCTGTTGTGATATATTCGGCATGTGTTTGACAGGCCTGTGAGCTATATTCATCTATGAAATGTTAAAACATTGGACACGTTTCACGGTGCATGTCGGTGTGGGTCTCCGGTGCGGGGGTGGGGGCTGGGTCTAAACAGTCAGTGTAAACGAGTTGTGTGTATCAGCCGAATAAAAACGCAGCTCGTGCAGGTGTGTAAGGTGTATTCAGTTATGGGCTGTCTTTGATGTTCGCACGTCAATAAACAAGTAAACACTATTCTCTGTGTTTTCTGAATGAAGTCTGGTGTAGGGTTCTGCACCCTGGGACGTGCAGCTGTGCGCCGGTTCCCTGGCTCTCACCTGTGAGCAGGCGGTGACAGTTCAAACTGTGACATGTTGGAACAGTGAATGTTGTTTTACGGGTCCACAGCCAAACTCTTCAGAAAGCCCTCGGAGGGCGCCTGAAGCCACGTAGCGCAGCTAACGCTACTGCAGCGCCGCTCCCGGGGTTCTCGGTTTCCACTTTACAGAACATGTATTTTTAAATGTACTGACCTGTGTCAGGACAAGAACAGCGACCGCCCGCCTCTGGTAGGGACCAAACTCGCCGACAACCTGAAAAGCTTCTTCTAAATCCATTCCAGGTAGGGCGGCCAGGCGGCTCTCCGGCTTAGCATCACTCCGAGCAGGAAAGAAACGCGAGAGAGTCATCCGCGTCTACTTCCTGTTTCGCTTTGTTTTACCAGCGACCCTCTGGCTGAGCTCCATTCCAAGCAAAACCATGTGAAATGCGGGAAGGTGATCCCCATTCACTCCCGGCCTCGCTTCACCCCGAGTAAAACGACATGTAGAGAATCATCCGCGTTCACTTCCGGGTTCCCTTTACTAACCACTCTCGGGTTTCCAATTGCTCCAAGCAAGGAAGCCATGTGGGATAATCATCTCCTTGTACTTCCGGCTTCGCCTCACGACGGCATCCATTTTATTCATGGAAAATAATGACAAAGCGTTTGTTTTGGTAGAGCTACCGATTTATTTACAAAAGGCACATTCTTACATTCTTACATTAGCCAATCAAACATTAAAATGCTAAGAAATAAATTAATAATCGTGCATTAGTAAAATGTGTATGTGTAGGTTATATTGTCACTGCCAAATAATTCAGGTTAGACTTCACCAAATGACAGAATAATGAATAAAGACTAAAAGCAAAAACACACAACCACACATGCCGCTGCCTAAAAACACGACAGTTTAAAAACTTAAGATGACATTTTGGTTTTGGTTCATCGCAGACATGACTGAACTGCTGCTGCGCCTCCAATCCATTAAACCTTAAACCGTGTGCTGCAAGTCATCGGTAAAAACTTGGCATAAATGCCAGTGACAGGGTGTTAATACGGCAAACATTCATCGTATTGACCTAAGCAGGACAGAAGCAGGACAGAAACAAAATGTTTTCTTCGGAGCATAAAAAAATTAAAGAACCATCTAGAGTCTGTCTCAAACGACCCCACCTTTTCCTTTTCCATCCGACTGTAAAGATCATCACAGAACAACAGCAATAAAACATGATCTCACTCAGATATGGGCAATATACTGAATGAATATTAATATTGAATGCACATGACAGTGGCTGCATTTGATGCTCAACGTGATGAACAGACTCTCCATCCACCATAATGAGCGTCATATCCTACATGTACACGGCCGCTTTAAAAGCAATGAAATATCATGTTGACACCAAAGCTGCCGCAGTCCACAGGCGCTGACGCACAAAGCTGAAATAATAAAAATAATAAAACAAGTCCCGGGACGACGGTCCATGTGGGCGTGGTGCGGTCTAAGATGGCTTGTCTGTGTTATTTGAATTGGGACTTGGATTCAGGGGCACTGAAGCTTCAGGTGGAGATCCAGGTGGAGATTCAGCTGGGGCTGTACTGTCGCGCTTCTTTTGACGATTGGCGATGTACTCCCTGATGGTGTCTCTCTTCAGAAACGCCGCCACACCTCCGACTGCAAAGACGCCGCAGAGACCCAAAACCACCCAGAGCCCAGTCAGGTCTGTGGGTGTGTGGGGTACAAACAGCGGGTTCTGCTTGGGTTCGCTGTCTCTCGTGCTGACTGGGTTCTCCATCCTGCAGGAGAACGTTTCCACATGTTTCGTATCATCTGCGGTGATGCTCATGCCCGATGACTTCACCAGCCCTTCATTCCCTCCAGTAGGTGACAGGTTCGGCCCCGTCTGTTTTCCACAGGTCAGCGTGCAGCTGGGAGAATCTGGGCCCGCATGCCACCGGTTTGACCCATTAATGGAGGGCGAGGGACTTCCTTAATCACTTCCTTCAGAAGATGCTTGTAGTCCAGAACTTTGTCGTTGATCTCCACCATATGTCCCGCTGTCACTTGGACCCAAGTTTTTGACTTCCAGGCGTCCAGTGGTTTTGTCCACAGTTGTGCGGCCTTTAAACCTCCCGTAGGTAATCCACTGTCGCGACCTTTCAGAAGCCGCTCAGCCAGCAGGTTGCCCTCATGCTTCCACAGGATATTCTCGATAGGCCCAGAAGACGGAGGAGGAGCTGAGATCAGCACCAACCCGACATATTTCGTTCTTCACGACAAAGCGGAGCACAACAGCGCCGGTAACGACAGAAAGCAAAGCGCTGCCTTTAAATCCATATCTACAGCTCAAAACAACAAGTGAAGAAGAGCGGCTTCATATCAGCACTGCGTGTATCCGCACCCACACTCAGGCGAACAACAACAGGCTTCAAGCGGAATATTTATTGAGGTAGTCTGAGCAGTGCCTGATTAAAAAACAATTCATTTTCATCTAAAACACGCAGCACAAACGACATTTACTTGGTAGCACGCGCTCAGACCGATTCAGTCCACAGCAGGTATTTATCGTGTGTGTTGTGGAAAACATCAGTGATTATTTACACGTTACGTAGGCGGACAGGCAGTGTGTTAGCCAGCTATGAGCGACCGTGAGCGACCCACCCACTGGAACTTCCCGCAATAAGACTCTCGATTTAAGACGTTAGAAACCAAATAATAGAAACACAACGTCCAACAGGGAATAACGAACTATTAGACTCATGTTGATTGCTTAGTGCTGGTTTTATATACCGCAGAGCGCGGTAATCTTGTTCATCAGCTCAGTACAAATACTGAGCACGCTTGAACTATGTCACTCGGCCATCTAAAATCTGAAGTGTGTGCTTAATGGCGATATATTGTTTCACTGAATCTTAGTTCCTCATGTTGTGCAAACACAGTAAATTCCTGCCCAGACGTCACAGGAGCACACGTCCCTCAGGTTTCATATCTCCTGGATTAATAATAAACAACAAACACAAACCAAAGTATAAATCTCTTTAATTTTACAAGCAACTTGAAAATGTCGAGACAACGGTGATACGAAAACACCATCTTCAACAGTTTGCAGCCGGGATGGCGTCATAAAGCCACAGCTGTGGGCGACGCCGCTGTCACACTCTGACGTCCATAAACCTAAACCAGGACGGTTGATGCTTGCAGCGTAGCGTGTCAGCAATGTGCAGCTGTGAAGCTAATCAGCTTCTTTCAGTCACAATTCAGACCTATTGACAAAAAAAAAGTCATTTAGCTTGCACATGACAAACATCTTGAATCTAAAAACGGAGGCTCTACCAATACTCTAAGAAAACAAAACTTGAAATAAAAACTCAAGGAGGCAAACAAATCAGCTGCAATTCTGATCTTAACTAAGAAAAGAAACCTGGAGCTATGAACTTACAAACACAAAGTCACAAAGAGGCAAAATCTACTTCTAGACAAAGCAATCACAGGAAAATCAAGGCTGTGGATGCAGGCTGGGTGATGGACACAACCAAACACTGGCACTGGACAAGGACAGACGCAGACTATCTAACCACAGAGGGTAATGAGGCTGTAGGACACTATCAAGAATCAGGGAAGACAATCAGACAGGTGACACATGAGGAAGGGCAAGTGACCTGAAACGAGAGGAGAGTTACTTTTCAAAATAAAACAGGAAATGACAAGACAGAAAACCAGAACGGGAACAAAAGCTCACTGCGGTGTGACAGATCCAAAGTCAGCCTTTAAAACACAAACACCGCTGAAGACGAGCGACTCGTGTGTTCTGCAGGCTAACTCTGCTTTTGTCAGAGGAGTCTGGTGGAAACATGGCCCAGGTCAACGCAGCCGCCTAGGTGCCAGCTTGATTCTGACTCACAGCGCCATCATGGCCTCCATGCAAGTGTGTGACGGATGTGCATGGATCAGTGATGACCACTAGTCACTTTTCTTCTGTGGTTTGTTTTTCTGCAGAAACAGCACATTTCCTGCTCTCCTGCCCTCCCTGTCCCCGTGCCACCGCTCCTACACACTGAAATTAAATTCATCACTCACAAACATGAACTGCAACTCAATTAACAAAACCAGAACCCCAACAAAAATCACACCAAAATTACTAACTTAAAACGTTTATAAAACTAATATTAATGACACAAATAACTCCAAACCAACTTGGTAACACGGGAAAAATAAGGATAAACAATCTGCTGCAGAAGTTACAACACAAACTGGACAAAACATCAATCTAAAAACACGAAACAGAGCAGCGCCCCTAATAACTTAACCCCAGCGATGCAAACTGCACTGTGAGGAGCAGCCTGAGGAACTACGGAAGCCCGGCAGGACCAGAAGACACAAGATGATCAAATAAAAATCCCTGAGATAAAATTCAAAAGTATTACTTAAAGTAGAAAAATAACCCATGTGGGTCAATATTTAACATACTGCATTTCTTTTCAACTCCTGCTACACAAAAGAAGCATTCCGCGCCTATAATGACAGGGTGCAACTAGGGCTGAAACAATCAATCGATTAATCAACCCGAATCGATAAAAACATTATTCGACACATTTTTTCCTGAATCGGTTGCTTCTTAATTTCGCTGCAGCTAAACACAGGTTTCAGACGGACGCTTATTATGACGCACATGACGCCAGGATCGGCACAAACAAGGAAGTGAAGCTCAGAAGAGACCAGGAAACTCTGATCCACCATACTGGGTACCATATCCTACATGTACCGCCGTTTAAAAGCAATGAAATATCATATTACAAACATTATATACATATAAAGCACGCCAAAACTGCCGCAGCCACAGGCGCTGACGCACAAAGCTGAAAAAGTCTGGGGTACACAAAACAAGTCCTGGACGACGGGGTCCAGGGCGGGTAGCCTAAGATGGCCTGTCTGTGTTATTGAATTGGGACTTGATTTAGGGCACTGATCGCTTGGGTGACAGTCCGGCTTGAGGCGGCAACTTTGACGACACGTTGTAATTTCTTGATGATGATGTATATCACCGGCCAACAGCAGTGCACCACTCTGGGAGCACAGACAAACCCAAATTATCTGGCGTGTCAGTCCAGTATGTGTCTGGGGGTGTGGGGTGTACAAACAGCGGCTCCCCTGGGTTCGGGCTGTCTTCGTGCTGACTGTCTCATCATCCTGCAGGAGAACGTTTCCACATGTTCCATATCTGTGGTGATGTTCATGTCTCTCAACGACTGTCCAGCTCCCTCCGGCCCTTCTCCAGTAGTAGGTGACACAGGTTCGCCCCGCTTGTGTTTCCTTCACAGGTCAGCATAATACGACCAAAACACCCGCGTCTGATCTGCACGGAGGCGAGGGGGACTTCCTGAATCACTGTCACAAGATGCTTGTAGTCCAGAACTTTGTCGTTGATCTCCACGGTATATGTCCCGCTGTCACCTGGACCCAAGTTTTTGACTTCCAGGCGTCCAGTGGTTTGTCCACAGTTGTGCGGCCTTTAAACGCCTGTGGTAATCTCACTGTCGTCGACCTTCAGCTGCTCAGCCAGCAGGTTGCCCTCACTGCCTAACAGGATATTCTCGATAGGCCCAGAAGACGGAGGAGTGAGCTGGAGATCAGCACCAACCCGGACATATTTCGTTCTCTTGTCGGCTGAAGCGGAGCACAACAGCGCCGGTAACGACAGAAAGCAAAGCGCTGCCTTTTAAATCCATATCTACAGCTCAAACAAATGTAAGTAAAGAAGAGCGGCCTTCATATCAGCACTGCGTGTGTCCGCACCCTTCGTTTCGTTTCGATTTAAGTCAGGCGAACAACAGTATGTGGCTCTGAATATGAATATTTGTATTGAGGTAGTCTGAGCAGTGCCTGATTAAAAAACAATTCATTTTAATCTAAAACACGCAGCACAAACGACATTTACTTGGTAGCACGCGCTCAGACCGATTCAGTCCACAGCAGGTATTTATCGTGCGTTGTGGGAAAACATCATGATTATTTACACGTTACGTAGGCGGACAGGCAGTGTGTTAGAAGCCAGTTATGAAAGCGACCGTGAGCGACCCACCCACTGGAACTTCCCGCAATAAGACTCTCGGATTTAAGACGTTAGGAAAACCGGGGCCGGTTAGGAAACACAACGTCCAACAGGGAATAACGAACTATTGTGACTATGCGTTTGACTGTTTAGTGCTGGTTTTATAGGTTTTGGCAGCTACCGCAGAGCGCGGTATCTTGTAGAACTTATTTTACTGGGGGAGACATTTTTCCATCGTTACACCAGGAGAAACCGAAAGTAAAGGGCTGGGTCTGTTCTCCTTACGCTGGAGCTCCACTTCACAGCGGCCGCAGTAAAGGGTGTGCTCACTGCAGCGTCCGTGTTGGTACAAGTATTTAACAGAGCGTAAAAAGAGAAGAGTGAGATATCAACACCGGCGGTGGATCGACCCCGTACATACAAGTATATAGTGTGTTCTTATTTACCCACAATAAGGACTGTTCATCAGCTCAGTACAAATACCGAGTTAATGCTTTGAACTATGTCACTCGGCCATTTCTAAAAATCTAAGTGTTGAATATGGATATATTATTCACCGGAATCTTAGTTCCTCGTTGGGGCAAACACAGTAAATTCTGCCCAGACGTCACAGAGAGCACACGTCCCCTCAGGTTTCATCTCCTGGGATTAATAATAAACAACAAACACAAACCAAAGTATAAATCTCTTTAATTTTACAAGCAACTTGAAAATGTCGAGACAACGCGATACGAAAAAACACCATTTCAACGTTTGCAGCCGATGAGTAAATATAAAAGCCATTGTGCTGTGGGCGACGCCGCTGTCACACCCCCTGACGTCCATAAAATCCAAACCAGGGACGGCTGATGCTCTTTGCAGCGTAGCTGTGTCAGCAATGTGCAGCTGTGAAGCTAATCAGCTCTTCAGTCACACCAGACTCCATTGACAAAACAGTCATTTTAGCTTGCAGGATAGAAGAGCTGCTGCTCCGCCGCTGCCTCGGTTCTGGAGCCTGTGCTGTGCGACTTCAGTGGACCCCTGTCAGGCCGGACTCAAACAGGACTCAGACACAGAGATGAGACAGCAAAGGCAGACTTTATTGGAGAGAAATTCCCTCAACTCTCTGGACAGAGTGACCAAATAAACAGGCTGTGAAAGTAAATATTCAGGTCAGTCCGCACGGGAGGACGATCAAAACTACTCTTTCTCTGAAGAGATGAAATAAACAGGCTATAAACTTTAACCAAAATAAATGATCACTCCCAAATGGAGGAAAGAACTATCTGTCTGTGAACAAAAATGAGAAAGTAAAAATCACTCTGGATAGAGGACAAAAAGCTGGCTTAGCAGCAGTCATTTCACCTTTGACTCTGTGCAGGGCTAACTTCAGCAATGTACGGAGGCATGAATCACACTGCTCACATCGGTAGCTGGTACACCGGAAAGAGAACGTCTTTATTGTCGCTTGTGCTTTTTATACTAAACGGCACTATACAGCACGATGACACGCGACATATGGGCTCACATAGCTAACAGAAAACAAACCTGACTCTATACAAAGAGTGAACAAAATAAATCGCGACTCTGTCCAGCTGGCTGTATTTCGAGGAGGCTGAGGAAGTTCAGCGCGTCGCGCCCAGATCCTCAGCATCTTCTACAGCTGCGCATGAGAGCACTATTATAACCAGTTGCATCACAGCGTGGTACGGCAACACTACTGCTGTGGACCATCAGTCGTCTGCAGAGAGTGGTTAAGACTGCTGAGAGGATCATCAGGACACCACTGCCCTCTCTGCAGAGCATCTACCACCGCAGAGTCCACAGGAGACCTACCTCCATGCTCAGAGACCCCACCCACCCACAACACGGACTGTTCACACTTCTACCCTCAGGCCGGAGGTACAGAAGTTTGAAATGCAGGACAACAAGATTCAATAAATCTTTCTTCCCCTCTGCCATCAGACTCCTGAACAGTTGACAGGAGTCACAACCATGGACACTTTGGGTAATTGCTTACACTCATGTCAACAACTGTGCTGCATCCATTCCATTAGTAACACTGCAACTCTGTGACACTTTTGTAAATATCATAGTTTTCATTCTATTGTATTGTGTTTTTTCTATTGTGTTTTTTTATTTATTGCATTTCGTTTTTTTATTCTATTTTATACTTTATATATGTCGGCATCAGGGTGGACAGCAAAGAAAGAATTTCATTGCACGGAGAAACTTGTTTTTGTTGCACATGACAAACATCTTGAATCTAAAAACGGAGGCTCTACCAATACTCTAAGAAATCAAAACTTGAAATAAAAATCACTGTCAAGGAGGCAAACAAATCGGCTGCAATTCTGATCTTAACTAAGAGGCTAAACCTGAGCTATGAACTTTACAAACACAAAGTCACAAAGAGGCAAAATCTACTAGACAGCACCACGCGGAAAATCAAGGCTGTGGATGCAGGCTGGGTGATGGACACAACCAAACACTGGCACTGGACAAGGACAGACGCAGGCTATCTAACCACAGGAGTGGGTAATGAGGAACAGGAGGACACAATCAGGAATCAGGGAAGACAGTCAGACAGGGACAGAGGAGAGTTACTTTTCAAAATAAAACAGGAAATGACAAGACAGAAAACCAGAACGGAACAAAAGTTACTGGGTGACAGATCCAAAGTCAGCCTTTAAAACACAAACACCGCTGAAGACGAGCGACTCGTGTGTTCTGCAGGCTAACTCTGCTTTTGTCAGAGGAGTCTGGTGGAAACATGCAGGGCTCCAGGTCAACGCAGCCGCTTCAGAGCTGTTTTGATTCTGACTCAGTCACAGCGCCATCACGGCCTCCATGCAAGTGTGACGGATGTGCATGGATCAGTGATGACCACTCAGTCACTTTCTTTCTTCTGTGGTTTGTTTTCTGCAGAAACAGCACATTTCCTTAAGCCTCCGGTCTCTCCCGTCCCCGGGTACAATCGCTTCCTACACACTGAAATTAAGAATACCACAAACATAACTGCACCACTAAAAACCCAGGAACCCCCAACAAAAAATCACACCAAAATCACTTAAAACGCGAGTAAAACTAATATTAATGACACAAATAACTCCAAACCAACTTGGTAACACGGGGAAAATAAGGATAAACAATCTGCTGCAGAAGTTACAACACAAACTGACAAAACATCAACGAAAACAATGAAACAGAGCAGCGGCTTTTCCCACAACTTAACCCCAGCGATGCAAACTGCACTGTGAGGAGCAGCCTGAGGAACTACGGAAGCCCGGCAGGACCAGAAGACACCCAAGCACAACACTGATGCAGGATACATGAATAATATAATCAAATAAAAATCCCTGAGATAAAATTCAAAAGTATTACTTAAAGTAGAAAAATAACTACATATAAAAATAATATTTAACATACTGCATTTTCAACTCAAGTACAATAAGGAAGCATCTACAGCTATAATGACAGGGTGCAACTAGGTTGAAACAATCAATCGACATCAAATCAATCGATTAAAACATCATTCGATGACAGTTTTCCTGAATCGGCTTCGCTTCCTTAATTTCCCGCCATAAACATTGTGTTTTTCACACGACGCCATTAGACGCCAATATGACGCCAGGATCGGGCACAAAACAAGGAAGTGAAGCTCAGAAGAGACCAGGAAACTTGATCCACCATAATGAGTGTCATATCCACATAACCGCTGCTTTTTAAAAGCAATGAAATATCATATTACAACATTATATACATATGTTAACGCCAAAGCTGCCGCAGTCCACAGGCGCTGACGCACAAAGCTGAAAAGTTCACAAAATAATAAAACAAGTCCCGGGACGACGGTCCATGTGGGCATGGTGCAGTCTAAGATGGCCTGTCTGTGTTATTTTGAATTGGGACTTGGATTTAGGGGCACTGACGTTTGGGTGACAGTCCGTCTGACGGTCCATTTGGCGGCAGAGGTGGCGATCTGACAGTCCACGGTCCTCTGTTTCCTCCGTTACCAGGGAGCTGCTTCAACTGAAGCTTCATGTGCTTCAGCTGGAGCTTCATCTGCTTCAGCTCGAGCTGCTTCAGCACGTGCTGCTTCAGCACGAGCTCGAGCTGCTTCAGCATCGAAGATCGCAGCACGAAGCTGAAGCAGCTGAGCCCGCCGAAACAGCTCGAGCGCTTGCTTTTTTTTTTTTTTTTTTTTGATGTATAATACCAGCAACGCCATTCAAACACACTACAAAGAAGAGACCCAAAACCACCCAGAGCCCAGTCAGGTCTGTGGGTGGGGGGGGAACAAACAGCGGGTTCTCCTGCTCCGCTGTCTCGTGCTGACTGCCCTCCATCCTGGGAGAACGTTTGATGTTCTCGTGATCATCTGGGCGGTGATGCTCATGTCCTTCGATGACTTCACCCAGTCTCCTTCATTCTCCAGTAGTAGGTGACAGGTTCGCCCCGCCCAGGTGCTTCCTTCTCACAGGTCAGTAAGTATATCGCCGACCAAGCACCAGTTTGATCCACATTAACGGAGGGCGAGGGACTTCCTGGAATCACTTTCAGAAGATGTTTGTCGTCCAGAACTTTGTCGCCGATCTTCACGGGTATATGTCCCGCTGTCACTTGGGACCCAAGTTTTGACTCAGGCGTCCAGTGAGTTTTGTCCACAGGCCAGTGGCCTTTAAACCTCCCGTAATTCACTGTCGCGACCTTTCAGCCGCTCACACGCTTCCACTTCGATATTCTCGATAGGCCCAGAAGACGGAGGAGTGAGCTGGAGATCAGCACCAACCCGGACATATTTCGTTCTCTGGTCGGCTGAAGCGGAGCACAACAGCGCCGGTAACGACAGAAAGCAAAGCGCTGCCTTTAAATCCATATCTACAGCTCAAAACAACAAGTGAAGAAGAGCGGCCTTCATATCAGCACTGCGTGTGTCCGCACCCTTCGTTTCGTTTCGATTTAAGTCAGGCGAAATAAATATGTGGCTCTGGCTGCGAATATTTGCGCTGAGGTAGTCTGAGCAGTGCCTGATTAAAAACACCATTTTCATCTAAAACACGCAGCACAAAACGACATTTACTTGGTAGCACGCGCCAGACCGATTCAGTCCACAGCAGGTATTTATCGTGTGTGGCCAGGAAAACATCAGTGATTATTTACATCGTTACGTTAGGCGGACAGGTGCAGTGTGTTAGCCAGCTATGAGCGACCGTGAGCGACCCACCCACTGGAAACAAACTTCCTGCACAAGACTCGATTTAAGACGTTAGAAACCAAATAATAGAAACACAACGTCCAACAGGGAATAACGAACTATTGTGACTCATGTTTGACTGTTTAGTGCTGGTTTTATAGGTTTTGGCAGTTACCGCAGAGCGCGGTACTTGTAGAACTTATTTTACTAAATATTTTCCATCGTTACACCAGGAGAAACCGAAAAGTAAGCGGGCTGGGTCTGTCTTCCCCACGCTGGAGCTCCACTTCACAGCGGCCGCAGTAAAGGGTGTGCTCACTGCAGCGTCCGTGTTGGTACAAGTATTTAACAGAGCTTAAAAAGAGAAGAGTGAGATATCATGATTTAATTCCCTGTACATATGTCAGCATATAAGTGTTCTTATTTAATTACAAGGACTGTTCAATTACCAGTACAAATACTGAGTTAATTTTTCTGAACTATGTCACTCGGCCATTTCTAAAAATCTAAGTGTGCTTTTACTTATGTGGATATATTGCTTCACTGAATCTTAGTTCCTCATGTTAGCAAACACAGTAAATTCCTGCCCAGACGTCACAGAGAGCACACGTCCCCCTCAGGTTTCATCTCCTGGGATTAATAATAATAAACAACAAACACAAACCAAAGTATAAATCTCTTTAATTTTACAAGCAACTTGAAAATGTCGAGACAACGGCGATACGAAAACACGTGAGGGCGTCCTAACATTCAGAAGACAGGATGATTGTATAAGAGTTGGACAGTAACATCACGCTTAAAAAGAATATTTTAATGGTTTCAGTTCTGGCAGCGGAGCGGCAGTCTGGATCTCTGCGGCGTCGACGTGGCTTCGTTCTGGCGCTTTTGACCTGGCAGGGATCTTGGTCTCCTTCTTACCGCCCTTCTTCTGCTGCATTATAACAAGAACGGAGAATCACTGTTATTCACACACAGTAAGATGCGTCAGGAGTTGGGTGAGACTATGATCTGTATTCATCTTCAACGGTTTGCAGCCGGGATGGCGTCATAAAGCCACAGCTGTGGGCGACGCCGCTGTCACACTCTGACGTCCATAAACCTTAAACCAGGGACGGCTGATGCTCTTTGCAGTGTGGCTGTGTCAGCAATGTGCAGCTGTGAAGCTAATCGGCTCTTCAGTCACACCAGACTCCATTGACAAAACAGTCATTTTAGCTTGCAGGATAGAAGAGCTGCTGCTCCGCCGCTGCCTCGGTCTGTGAGCCTGTGCTGTGCGACTTCAGTGGACCCAAAGTCAGCCTTTAAAACACAAACACCGCTGAAGACTCGTGTGTTCTGCAGGCTAACTCTGCTGTTGTCAGAGGAGTCTGGTGGAAACATGCAGGGCTCCAGGTCAACGCAGCCGCTTCAGAGCTGTTTTGATTCTGACTCCGTCACAGCGCCTCATCGCTTTGCCTCCGTACAGTCAGCTCAAGGCGAGAGACGTTTGGAGTGTAGCTCCTCTCTGTGACTCCTGTGTTTGGCTTCAAAGAGTGAACAACCGCTCACCTTGAAGAAGGGGACACGTTTGCTCTCGTTGAAGACGAGGTTCTCGTCGATGAAGGACGGCTCCGTGGCCACACTTTCGTTGCAGGTGCTCAGCTCGTCCTCGAGGGAGTCCTGGACACAGTGAAGGGGGAACAGAGTGAACATGGAGCGGAGATAACGAGTCTGTCTGTTTGGCATTAAAGAAGCCAACACGTGGAAAAAGTGGCAAATAATAAATAAACGATATAACAACAACTGATCTGATTAACAGACACGTAAAGGAGACAAAGCTAACAGCGAGCGTACGTGATCAACCGTGTGTTTGTCCTCCTCCTCTTCCTCTGGCTCCTCCTCCTCCTCCATGGCCGCCTGCAGCTCCTCCTGCTGCCTCCTCAGGCTCTCCAGCAGCTCAGAGCGGCGGCGTGACTTCGTCAACTGCCTGGGATACACAAAGTCCCGACGCTGTGGGGTCGTACCTGAAGGCAACACAAGAACCGGTTCGTGACCTAGACTCAAAAGCGCAGGACTGGGTCTGTATGAGGGCACTTCCTGGTTTGGATTTCCAGAGTTAAGGTTTGAACGCGTCACGCACCAGTGGGAACGTCCTGCTGCAGCTCCTCCTGCAGGAATCCGTGGACCAGCTGTCGGCTCGTCTCCATGTGGACCTGGAGGTCTGCCTGCTGCTGGTCCAGGACCGTGCGGTCCAGAGAGGTCTGGCTCTGCACGGCCCCCAGTGCCTGCTTCACCTCCTCCTGCCGACTGGAGAGCTGCTCCTCGGTCGCCCGCTGCTGTTCAGCGCATCGCGTCTCTACGTTCTGCACAACACACAAGGGGTTAAAGTTCAGCAGGCCGACGGTCGACCAATCGGTGAGTCTGGGGTTTACACTCATCAGACCCGTTCACTCAGCATCTCTTGGCCAATCAGTGATTAGTGATTTCAGCCTACCGCCGCCTGCTGGTTCAGAGAGTTATGTCCTCTCATGCAGGCGCAGAGCATGCGTGCTGATTGGCTGTCGTCTTTGTGGCGCGTTCACGGAGGCTGTTTTTACCTGATGCAGGGTCTGAGCTTCACTGGAAATCGTCCCCATCAGGGTGAGGTGTTCCTGGGCTTGAGTCTCTGCTCGCTCTGTGACTCTGGAGCTCCACTGCAGGTCTCGTTGGACCAGACCTGCAGCCACAAACCGATAAGCATCAGGAACAACGGACCTGACTGTGGACGTGTGTTTGAAGCGGCAGTTGAGGAGTTTGGTACCTGACACGGAGCTGTGGAGGTGGGAGCAGCTGCCCGTCAGCTCCTCCAGCATCTGCAGGCTCTCGTCAGTGGTCAGACGCAGAGAGGAGGCCAGGGAGGAGGAGGTGGAGGAGAGGAGGTCTGCCTGGGCCGATGCCTGACGCTCTACTGTGCTGCAGCCGCTGCACACGCAAAGTGACAGAAGTGGATGTAGGTCTGACTCCACTGGCCGACTGAAGCGAGTCTGAAAAGGTGTCGTTGACTCACCTGCTGAGGTTCTCCTGCAGGAGCTGCACCGGTGTCTGCAGGGCTCTGGAGGCAGAGCGCAGGTCTGTGTAGTCCCTCTGAGCCTCCATGGTCAGCAGGTTGAGCTGGTCCTGCAGGCACTGGATGGTCTGCTTCATCCCCTGGCAGAAGGAAACACAGTTGACGAGGGCGCGTCTATGATCGGTCTCCTCTGCAGCTCTGTGTCGTGTGTTTTACAGCGAGCGTCCTGCGCTGCGTCTCTTACCGTCTGGTGCCTCTCCTGCGCCTTCCTGATGTCGTCCTCCAGCTTGTCGTGCTCGGCCTGCAGCGAGCTCAGGCCCTGCACGGCGGCCTCCCGCAGCCCAGCCAGCTCCCGAGTCAAGCCGCTGAAGAACACGCCCACCTCCTTCATGGCCTCCACCTGACAGGGACAGCCAATGAGAGTGATGAGCATCAGACTCTATGATCATGGTGGTTTGGTCATCATGATCACTGGTGGACTGACCTTGTCGGCCAGAGCTCGCTGCGTCTCCGCCGTCGCTCTCAGACCGCGGCTGAGCTCCTTCAGGGCAGACAGACCCATCAGAGTGCGCGTCACCAGCACCTCCTCCATGTCCTGCTGGTGCTCCTCCTGCAGAAAGATCAAACAGATGCTGCTGAGTTTGGTTTTCACGCGCAGCCTCAGAGTCTGCGTTCAACACCAAGCTGTCGTCCTCACCAGCAGCTGCAGCATCCTCTCCTTATCCTGCCGACACAGCGCTTCCTGGTTCTTCACCTTGTCCTGACAGCGGCCGACGCCCTCGGCCACCACCCGCCCGACTCCACCCACGAAGGACTCCACGGTGCTCAGAGCTCCCTTCAGCGCCGCCTCGTTCATCACCAGCAGACCGTCTGGAAAGCAAACTGGTTACTGAGCGACTCGGTGGATCATCTGTGGTCCCAAACAGGTCCGATCCCTCTGGACCAGATCAGACGTATTCTTGGTATTTGTGGTCCACCAGAGACCAGATCCAAGATCAGCTGCTAAGATCAGTCGGACACGCATCTCATCTTGGCTCGGTCAGGTTTTGGCATTTTGACAGTAAACATATGCTCTCACCGATGGCCTGCGAGTAGCTGCTCAGCACGTCCTGCTGTTTGCGCCGCTGCTGCTCGACGCGGCTCTGCATGCTGCCGAACGCCGCCTCCATCCGCTCGGCGAAGCTCTGCTGGATCTGCCTGTTGTGCTGCTCCACCTGCAATTTTAAAGTTGGTCAGTCGTGATGAAACTGATGTGGTGCCGATGATCTCTGCAGACCCTCAGATCACACTTCTGTACTGCTGTCACAAGGAAACACCCGGGTCTCTTTTCAGGAGTTTTGCAGGCGTCTCGCACCCTTTTACACCAAAGTCAGTGCATAAACACAGGTTTAAACACTAAAAACAGACGTCTCACAATGCTATGTGTCACAGCACGCCAACATGGCCGCCCTGCCGGCGCTGCACCCGGGGCTGCGTCAGAGTCATGTGGCGCAGGTTTAAACCTGATTGGACACGTTCACTCTGTCAGCATCTGCAGAAACGAATCTGCTGTGATTCTGACGAGCGGTTAAACGCGGAGGGATCTGAGCAGTTTGTGGTGAAACGCCTCGTTCTTAAGAAGAAATGACCAAACTCGTTATTTCCTGCTGCTCGGGGAAACGAGATTTCCCACATCATTTCAGATCACACGATGATCTGAACTTGTTCTCGGCCTTTTCTCCGCGTTGTTTTCAATGTTTTCAGTGTTTAAGTGTCTTCGGCGCGCAGTGGAAACAAACAGCTGCGGCAGATTTCTCTTCATTTATGCTGAAAAGCTCATTAAACTCAGATCATACTGAACTGCAGTTCCTCTGAAACAGGAACTCTAAAACTGACTGTTCAGCTCTGCAGAACATGCATGTGGAGATTCACAGTTTTCACTTGAACTCGACCTTTTTCTTCCTGTCCAGCTTGTCGTGGAGTCCCGACACGTCGCTGGTGCTGGCGTCTGCCGTGCTCAGCAGCTGGAAACACAACCAACAACAACAACAACAACAACAGGTCAAATACTCAGCAGCAAAGGAAAATGAGTAAAGCGCCCTGAGAGGACTTCGTAAATAAATAAATTCACTGAACTGAACATTCTCTGAAACAGGAAGTTTGATGAGAAACAGGAAGTTAACAGGATTTACTAATAGACTCTGAGCAGTGTGGAAAACACATGAAGAGGAAACAGAACAAAAACCACAAACAGAGCGACCAGGCTAAATATAGCAGTGTGTGTGTGTGTGTGTGTGTGTGTACCTGCCCCGCCGTGTTGTACAGCGTCTCCTGCGCTGAGATCAGCTCCGAGCAGATGAATTCCTCCTGACTCAGCTTCACTTTGGTCTGCTGCAGGTCCTGACTCGTCTCCATCAGCCTGAAACAACCCCCGGGCATGTAACTGAGTACATTTACTCGAGTACCGGCCTTGCAAACTTTCTTTCTTTCCTGGATTAAAAACATCGTTCCTCTGTTCTGACTTTAATCAACAGACGTGTGAGGACGGAGTGAATCAATCTGCTGCGTCGCTGCAGATGAAGCAGCAGTGAAGTCGTTTGAATCGAGCTCAACCTGAAGCATCAACACTAAAACCAAACTCTGCCTGTAATGAAGCGTTTTCACTCAGCTTTTACTGAAACAAGGCGCCTGAACGCCTCGCCCGCTGCGCCGCCGACACCCACCTCTGCTGCTTCTCGTCCAGGTCGACGGCGCACTGCTCCAGCCTGGCTTTGCTGTCCGCGAACAGCTCGGTCACCTGCGCGGGCGGACAGAGGAAACACATGATCTGATGCGTCTGTCAGAGCGAATCCTGTAGCTTCAGGCTCGACCACCAGTTCGAACAGCACCACAGTTAACCAGGAATCGAAGGCAAAGCGTTTTCATTCGTCTGCAGCACATTTTTTACATTTACACACTAAAACACAGCAAACACACACGCTGGGAGTGTGTGTGTGTGTGTGGCTGCAGTCAGTAAGTCCTGATTCGCTGGGAGAAGCCGTTTGTTTTGTGGTCGTGTATGTTTTTTAATATTCATACCTGGAAAATGTTAAAATGTTAACATTGCTGCCGTTTCACTGTGTGACTGATGAACCGATCGATCGCTGCAGCGTCAGTGATTTCTCACATTAACCTTCCTGTTATCGAACCAGCTCACGCACCTTCTTCAGCTCCTCCTCCATGGCTGCGATCCGGTCGATGTGCTCGGCCGTCTGCTCCTCGTGAGAGGTGATCTGACCCATCATGCTCCTGACACACACACACACTTGTTTATTATTTATTAACGTTTATTATTATTTTATTAGAATTATTATCTTTATTATTATTATTATCATCATTATTATTAAGTTGTGTATTTTCTATTTACATACATTAAAAACCTCTGACGATCACCAGCTGAGAATAAAATCATTAATATTGATTAATCGTCAAAACTAATTTAGTAATGAAGAAATTTGTTTTTCCATCACCGTCAATTTAATTATTTCTATACTATCAGAGTCCAGATCCACAGTTTTTAGATTTTGAAGAAGCACCATGTGTAGAACTCATTAACAGCAGATAAACCCTTGGCGGTTGCATCATGTGACCTACTCGTAGTTCTCTGCAGACAGATAGACGCCGTTCTTGTCCCGCGTGGCGGCCAGGTCGCGCTTCAGACGCTCGATCTCCTCCGTGTACTCCTGAGCGGACAGAAACACGGGAAATCGTCAGCTCTCTATAAAAACAGCCTCGTCGTCTTCGGGCCGAGCCGCTCGCTCACCTTGATGAGCGTCCTCTTGGTGAGTTTCTGGTTGACCTCGGGCTTGTTCATGATGTTCTTGGCTCTGCTGGCGTACTCCAGCGTGCTCAGAGTCTCCTGCAGGGACAGAGGTCAGAGTGAAGCAGAGACACAGACGCTGGAAACGAGTCACAGCGAGCAGAGAAACGCACCTCCAGGTTGCTGGAGGAGGGCGACACGGTGGCGATGATGGAGGTTTTGGTGCGTCCTCCCAGCGAGTCCTGCAGGATTCTGGTCAGCTTTGACTCTCTGTGGGGAGAAGGCACACACACAAGTCATCCAGGGCGATTTACCTGGGAAACTATGATTTAAATGTGAGAATAAAAACATGGAAATTGCAAAAATGAGGATGAAAATGAATAAAAATCAGGTTTTTTAAATAAATAAGTGGCTTTTCCCAACGATAATCAGCTTTAATTGATTGATACTTCACATCACAGGCCTTTAACTCTCAGCCGTGATGTGTGAATCCACCTGTACGGGACGTGAGGCCTCTTCTCCACCAGCGCTGTGATCACTCTGCCCAGCGTCAGCAGAGACTGGTTGATGTTTCCCGCCTCGCGAGCTCGCTTGTCCACCGCTCCCGAACGGCCGATGTTCTCGCTGCCGGCGAGGTCAACCTGCAGAGGAGGCACGTTCACACCTCGTTAACCACCTTCCTTAGGTAACAGCATCAGCTCCTGCCCGGCTGCAGCAGCTCTCCTCAGTCTAGACTGCGGCAAATTCTCATTAAAACAGATGAAAACTGCAGGTGCATTGTGGGAAATTTCAGAGATGCATCTTAAAAAACAGAATTTTTGACAATATTGTGAAAACCTGTGGTTTCTCACTTGTCATGAAGCTCAACAAGCCCAACCACGACTCTTCGCCCTGAGTGGTGCGAAACTTACATGACTGAACTTAACATGCTAACGCAGCGCAGATCAGGACGAGCCCGACTCTGCTGCACATGCACATCATCGTTACACGCCGTGATATTCACCAGATTGAGTTTTCCGATCTTCACCAGCTCCTCTCCGTCCAGAGTGATCTCCTTCATGTGAATAGTGACTGAGAACACGGAGTGGGAGCGGCTGCACAGACAAACATCAGGCGAACAGTCATCAAACCGGAGCGTGATATTAAATGTTGTGAATGAAGCAGGAGACTGTGCTGCGGCGGCTGCGGC
Organism: Datnioides undecimradiatus; assembly: GCA_008933995.1. Lineage (NCBI taxonomy): Eukaryota > Metazoa > Chordata > Actinopteri > Lobotiformes > Datnioididae > Datnioides > Datnioides undecimradiatus. The sequence continues at coordinate 1,505,169 of WARS01000086.1, read as the reverse complement.
GGCTGCAGCGGCGTGTACCTGGAGTAGGCGTTCATGAGCGTGGAGGCCGTCCTCCTCTTGGCTGCTCCTCTCTCCAGGATCTGATAAACCTCGTCTTTGTTGTGAACCGTCACCTCCTCCAGGCCCTTCACCACCACTCCTCGCTGCAGCACACAACATTGTAAACAGGGGATATCGTGTCGAATCAACTCTTCAGCTGAAACGCCTTCAGTCGCAGTCTGGCGGTTACCTTGTTGCGCGGGTCGTCGAAGAGCTGCAGCCGCTCGTTGACGTCCTCGCTGGGGCTGAGCAGGTCGAACAGCTCCTCGTTGTAGATCTCCAGCAGCGAGACCTTGACAGAGAACTCCGTGCCGTTCTCAGAGAGCTTCTCAAAGATCTGGTGCAGCGTTCTGGGGATGATGCCGGCCAGAGGGTCCTTAAACAAAAACACAGGAAGCGTTCACAAACAGTCGGTTTAGTTTCTGCTCAGCTGAGAGAAACTTCTCACATGCAGCATCACAAAGAAGCGGAGCTCAAAGCCTGACCTCCTCCCAGGTGAACTGCTCGTTCGGACTCCTCTCTCCCTCCATGGTGAACGTCTTTCCGGTTCCAGTCTGACCGTAGCTGAACGGCGCAGCAGAGAGCAGACGGACACGTTATTGAAATTAATGATTGTGTTTCTACGGCAGCCCACGACAGACAAACCAAACACTGGCTTTTGTGCGTTTCATGGTCAGAGCAGGTTCCTCTTCATGCTCTGAAGTGGAGGTTGAGCAGAGCTGCATTCGTGTGGTTGCAGTCTGCACCCTCACCACCGGTTGTCACTAAATCCTCTAAGACTCACGCAAACACGGTGCAGTTGTATCCCATGATGACTTCATCCAGGATGGGGCAGACGACGCTCCTGTACACTTCGATCTGTTTGGCAGCCGGGCCGAAAACCTGAGAGGGGAAAACAAAAATGAAATGAATAATACCGTGGTAATAAAGATAAACCGACGCCTGAAGGAAGCTCCTCCGTCACACGACAGATGAGCATCAATGTCTCAATCAAGTCTGATCCAGGACTTATATTTACATAAATATTGACCTGCAGCCGCTAAATCTGAGACAAGCTCCTTGATGCAAGCCCTGCAGGTCACAATCATCAAGTTAAACCATCTGCAAGTGACCGGCCGGAGAGGAGAGAGGAGACGTCTCGCTCTGTCGGATTTGTTACGACTGCAGAAACGCTCTGGTTGTTCGGTTTGGTTACAGAGTGGAGCGTCTTCCCTAATGAATGATCTTTTAGTCCAAACAGCAGCTGCAGGGAGCGCTGACACCATCTGCAAACTGTCATAACAAAGGTAAAACCCACCTTTTACACAACGTCTGTATGAAATCAGCGACATGTAAAACAGCTGCTGCAGAGGAATTAATATCGTCTTTACCCTGCAGCATGTCATTACGTACAAAGCAGCAGTGTTTCAGAGATTTTAAACACATCCCTGTCAGAGAGGTTTGTCATGTGACTGCGGAGCTGCTGCCTGAATGATAACGAGCATCGCAGCTAATTCAGTCTGTGCATTTCGTCGACTCAGGCTCACCCTCCAGCGCGACCGGATCATTTTCCACTTTGCAAACTCTAATTTTCACTCACACTCAGACTCAGCTGTGATAAAGAGCAGCGCTGCAGCACCAGCAGGCTGGGGCGGTGCAAACACAGCAGAGTTCAGCTGACTCAGGATCAGATTAACGTGTGTGAAGTCGGCAGCAGCTCGTCTGCCTCCACTCACCATGTCAAACGTGTAGTTCTTTCGTGAAGCCTTGTCGTTCATCCCTCCCGTCTTCACCATCACCTCCTTCCTGTTTGGATCGCACTCGATGACCCCGTAGGACGACTTGCGCTCCGACGTGTTGAAAGGCCTGAGAAGACGACAGCAGTGACTTATCCGATAATCATCATCGGCAGGTCAGTGAAGCTGACCTGAAGTCACACACAGAGCTCAGACCAACAGCTGGGGTTAAAGCTTTAACCCTAGAAGCTTCTCAAAGATCAAAACAAAGTAAAGGTATAACCAGGATCTATTAAATACTAATAATACAGATGAGAAAACAGTGATAATAACAGTTTAACTTTAATTTATGCCCTAATCCAAATAAAAACAAAACAAAGCTTGATAATGTGGGACATGACCCAAAATGTTATGGTTTTATTATCAGATATAGTAAAGTTGCTTCTTATTAGTGTTTTACAAACCAGCCAACGAGTCAGAGTCACTAATTAAACATCCTTTATGATGAAACAGACATTTGGATCTAATCTGGATTACTAAAGAGAGTCACTGAATATCTTGAAGCCAGAAGAGAGAAAGCGTTAAACAGGCTTCAGGCTCTTTGAAAAACAGAAATACAGACGTCAGCAGTGCTACATCACGTGATCACCATCACATTGTACTTCCCAAAAGTTGGTTAGAGGCATTTTCTAACTCAGGTTGGTTAATGCAGCTGTGGGGAAACATCACAGCATGCCCTGTAGGTCTGCTCATGTCGGTCACATGACATTCCTCATCCATCCTAATTATTGATGTGTAATACAGATTAACTGGCACACACACACTGGTTAACAGGTTTAAACCGTGCCTGTCAGGCCGTGGCTTTACCGACACATGAGTGATAAACATGAATGACAGGTGTTGTTCTTCCTCATACCTGCACCTGACAACGACCTGGATGTTTCTCCCCTTCTCATCTCGTTTATTTCCGCCCGGGTTGTTTGAAGTCATGGCTGCAGACAGGTGATCTCCCTCTGCAGTGTTGGTCTCTGCAAATAACACCGCAGCCGCCAGTTAGCACGTCAACAAAACAGCACCGCAGAGACGGGATTAACGGGAATCAGCCGCTTCACGGATGAATTACTGATAAATTATAAATGAGTGGAAAAGCTGCGAGAGCAATCCGACCAACGACAGGTGGGAATTTAACTTAACGTTAGCATGTTAGTTTGCGCTGGCCAAACACGAATTAGCATAAATTCAAGCTAACTTACCGAATGGCGGCGTAAACCTTCCTTCCCCTTCTTCTACACGTATCCGCTTGTTGTTTCCACCACAAATATGACTTTAAAGTTATTTATTTATCGTTTTCTGTCTCCTCCGACAACACAGCCTCCTTACACACACTTCTCCTCTGGCGCTCTCAGACCTCCGACAAGTTACAGTTCAAACAGTACTTTTAAATTTAGCTGAGCCAATAACAGCAGAGCAGCGGCCAACAAAGAACGCGATTGGTCAGAAGGACGCGTGACGCAACGGGCGCGCAGCATCACGGGATAACAACGTTGTATAAATACCGCCATCTTTACGCGAGGTGGCGATGTTGTTCTGAAAACCGTTAGTTGTCCCAACGACAACGTAACAATGAAATACGGATATTAACGAGAGCGATTAGTGAATTTTACTCTTAAAGGTGGTAAATACACACGAAATACGTAACGTTACACTTATTTTGAACGAAGATTCGGGCCGACATGTTTAAAGCACTGTTTTAGAGCAAACTATGAATGTGACGTTTAATTTGTTTGCTTGAAAATATAAAGTAGCTGATCTGAGCTATGCTTCATGCGGATTGTTTTCTTTTTCATATATACTTTTAATATATGAAAGATGTAGAATCAGCCTGTCATGTATTTGGTGCTATTTTCATATTTACAAGTGCAAATAGTCCCACAAAATAACATTATTCTGAGACACTATTTGGACAGAAATAAAATTAAATTGAAATAAAACTTTAACAGTTTGTGCAGAAAACGTATTTTAGGCTTTTAGATGGTTTAACTGGGACAGAGCTGGGACTTGATGCTGTAATATCTAAACAGAAGGGAATAAATGCAGTTTTCTGATGCTGAGGCAGAGCTTGGTCTGTTATTTGCTACACACACACACACACACACACAGATAAGATCTATGATCAATCAGAAAAATGATAAATTAGCTTGTTACGACATTGAATTAATCAATAAAGGGTTGTGTGACTAATTCAAACTGCACATAAACAACACACAGTGTACACACATATACACACAATCAACCACGTTCATGTAAAAGCACGTTATACAGTTATTGTGCCTACAGAAGCCCAAACACACTTTATATTCATATTTCATATTATTTCTAATATTTGCATTATTACAAAAATGTTTAATGTTTATTTTTGTGTAAAAACAGAAATAAATTCTTATTCATAAATTTACGTTTAAACAATTACATTTGATTATTGCAAACATACATACAACACAAAACACAGAGAAACTGATGAAACGGGACTTTTCAGTAAAACCATCTAAATTTTAGGGAAACAAACCAAATCATTAGACGTACTTCACACATTCAGGCACTTTGTCTGTTTCAGGTTCCTGAAGTGACCAGTGGCGAGCAGCGATCCATCTGCTGAGGACCGTCCGCCCACACAGCCCCCTGAGGACGAGGGGGGTTGCCCTTTTTGCTCTGGCAACATCTATAACACACACACACACACACACACACACACACACACACACATTAATGCATGTTTAGATTAAAACACACATGGAAACAACAACTCCAGTCCTGCTGTTGTTGTGTTTTCACACCAATGATGCATGAACGCCTGACCTGGCAGCCATGTTGGAGGTCTGACTGGAGGTTAAACCGGGCCGTGCACACAAACCTACGTGCTCTGTGTCATCGGGCGGTGTTTCACTTAAACACCTTTCTCTTAAAATCAGTCTGCAGGCAGGTTTGGGCGAGGAGAGCGGAGCAGCAGAGAGTTCACTGCAGGAAATCAGTTCCTGCGCGTTTCATGTTGTTAAAAATAAATCATGCAGAGAGGAGGGGTCACCCGAAAGCTGAGGGAAGCTGAGGAACATGTTCTCCGGTGATCGACGGAGCTGTCGGCTCACGTGGCAACGACAAGCGAGAAGGAAAGTAAAAGGACACAGTCACAGATTCGCAGGACACACACAGCAAAGACCCTGGACACAGCAGAACTCCTGGAGACGATAGATGGTGTTGATGCTTTTCCTGAAGAACATCTGGAGGGACTCCGCTCAGGTTGAGCCTCTTTAGAACAACCTCCCAGCTTTCAGAGGTTACATAACAGGGAGCGATCCAAGCGTGGCGGGAGCGCTGCGAGCAGCGAATCGCTGATAAACAGCCAGATTTAAATCAGGGACCGGTGTCGCCTGTTGTAGAGGCAGACACACTGCGACTGTGCATCACATCTGTTTGTTTCCCTCAGAGGGGTTTGTCTTTTATTTAAGAGGCAAACATAAAAATATCAGCAGGTTCAAATCACATCTGAACCAGCATTAATAAGAGTTTGCATACAATCAATTTTGGCAACTTCAGGCTTTAATTTCACAAAATTCAGCAAAATCAACATTTTTCCCATGTCTTCAAAAGGGAAATCATGCAAAAATGTAGTGAAAACCAATTTCTTTACACTGTCTTTCTAAAAAATTACAAGCCTTATTTCTTAAATTCAGTTAAAATTTGGTCTGAACATTGATCTTTTGATAAATCCGTATGATCAGCAGACACCCACAGGGCAGTTCGCTGTCACTTTCATTCACATTAAACTGTATTTGTCTGGTTTTCGTCAAGCCACGCCCTAAACCCACCACAACAAACAACTGTTTGTGTATTGATCTGAAAGAAATAACAAATCACAAAGAGCTCAGAGAGAAAAATCATGCTCCTCAGTTTAACAAGTACAAATACTTAAAACTCATATAAGTTTACCAATAACGGAGCGTGCACAGCTGACACTGGAGGCAGCAGCGTATCAGGAGGCAGTAAACGATGCCGTTTGGCTGAAAAGCCTGTGCAGCCTGTCATGAAAGTCTAATGAGGTCCATCGTTTTGGTCACAAAGCCCACGATTGTGCCTCAGCGAACATGTCAAATTCAGCTTCCTTTGAACGTCCTGAGTCATGTAAATCTTCACAGCGACAAACTGAGGTTTGAGAGGAGGAGAGATCAGCTCAGTCGAGTCAGCGAACGCAACAAAACAACGTTTGCATTTCAGGACCTTTAAAGGCCATCAATCTTAGATGAAGAGGAGGTCCATGTTATTTTGCTCTTTGGTGTCACTTTAGTGTTCACACCAGTTTAAACCTGCAGCAACTGATACTTCTGTCCTCTGAGAAAGATGGCCGCCACACCTCCACTTCCTGTCACTGTACTAACAGGAAGTCATAATATCCCAGATATGGGTGCAGCCATCTTGCTGGTGACATCATTTAGAGTCTGTGCAGTTGTGATCTGGGCCGGAGTGCCATGGTATCGAGGTCCCACTGAGATAACAGGAATCTGCTAACAAGGAGGGGGCGGGGCTTATGAGCTGTACTGCAGCCAGACACCAGGGGGCGGGGCCTATGAGCTGTGCTACAGCCAGACACCAGGGGGCGGGGCTTATGAGCTGTGCTGCAGCCAGACACCAGGGGGCGGGGCCTATGAGCTGTGCTGCAGCCAGACACCAGGGGGCGGGGCTTATGAGCTGTGCTGCAGCCAGACACCAGGGGGCGATGCAGGTGTTATGGCTTCACTCTTGTGCAGCTGACACGTCGGCCATCTTTACTGACAGCCTGTGGCTAGAAGTGTCTGTAAAGCCCAGCTCTCTGATCCCGACGGCTCGTCTCTGATGTTCAAACTGTGACAGCAGACTTCCTCTCACTTACATCATGTAAAGTACGTTAACACACTGAAATGAATCCAAACCTAACCAAGCCACAGCAAAGGTCACATGACTGCGTCCTTCCCTGCACTTCTAAACTAAAGTGTTTCTCAGAGAGCTTGTTTGTTTGTTTGTTTGTTTGTTTATTATTGCTAATGTGACTTGAGATGTGAAACACTGGTGTTTTCATTTTGACAGTTTGACAGAATTCATATAAAAACAATTGCTACAGACTCCAAAGATGCAAAAGTTTCAAACAACAACAAACAGATAATGTGAACTCTGTGAATGTGGAACAAATGATGCATGACGCACGCAGGCTGCAGAAACCTGGATGTTTTCACAGTCTTCACCTTCATCATCGAAGCCCTGCTACGATCTGCTGTCCGGCAAGAACTCCACTTCATTACCATAACAATTTTAACTGCGAGGGTGGAAGCAAAGTGAGGTGGGAACAATCGTATTGTTTCTCCCCCCTACACTCCCTCTCTCTCTCCCTCTCACTCTCTGTGTCTCTCTATCTTTTTGTCACTGACAGCCCACTCAGACCCCGGGCGATGATGACCCTTTCCGGGGGCGAGGCAGAAATCCAGAGCGGGTAACTTTGTGGTCGCTCTGAGGCGAACGTTGAGCTTCATTCACCTCGAGGAGCATCTGCGGTGCTTCTCTGTCGCGCTCCTCTCTTTCTCCTTCATCCATCTCTGCGGAGAGCGAGCAGGAGGCCTGCTGCCGGAGGACCGGGAGGGATTTCTCTTCTCTGCAGGTTTAACGTGAGTTTCATACTTTCTTCTTTTGTCACATGAGAGTTTAAATCCACTTGTGTTGTGGAGGGAAACTGAGAATGACTTAATGTGGATTTACTTTGGAAAATACAGAAATGTTTGCGTTTAAATCACTTTGTGAAATGAATTTGTCATAAAAATCGTATTGAGCTGCATCAAACAGCAGGAAAATAGAGACTGAGGAGTGAAAATACACACATTACGTCTTTTTTAGCCTGGTTTCTGCTCAAATCTCCTCTTTTATTTAAGGCAGAGATCAAAAATGATCCATGTGCATGTTTAAATAAATGTTCAAATTCCAATTTTAGGCCTTTAGGCCTGCAAAATAAACATTTAACCCGTGTTTTCAAAAAGGAAATCATGTAAAAATCTTTTTTTTTTCTCTATTTCAAGCTCCATCTTTATGAAGTAGAGTGTTTCTGTTTTATATTGTGCAGCTTTACGGTTTTTTGGGTGAAATACACAATCATTTCTCAGACTGCTCCAGCAGTTTTCTCTGTATTGATGCTTGATTGTAAGATTTTTACATTGAGACGATGCTGCGAGTCAGAAAAAGGATCAAATGTTGTTGTTTCCTTTCGTCGTTTTATGAGTGTAAATATTTGTGGACCGTGCAGCTGAAACGATGAGTCGATTAACTGATTTGCAGGAAATCCAGCAGCTGATTGATGAATTAATCTGTCAACAGCTGAACGTTCTGGGTTTTCTGCTCATTTCAGTGTCAGTAAAGTAAATATTTGGCTTGTGGTCGGACAAAAGGAGCTCAGGCTCCGGGATTTGTTTCATTTTACTGAATAAATTAAAGATTAAATGATAAATTGTGACAAGGAGCAGCAGAGTTTCGTGTGTGTGAGGAAAATAAGAGATTTTGTCTTAATTAGTGCAAAAAGTTCAAATTTAACGAAGCAGAGGTGAAACTCGTTCCAATGTGGAAGCTGATGGTGTGAAACCACAGCAGAGGCTGAGCACGCAGGACGTCTGCAGCTGCATTTTGTTTCTGGATGACGGTGTGTTTGGATTGAGCGTCTTCAGCTTCGTACGATCAAAGAACAGTGATCGGGATCCCTCGCAGCTAATTATCCTCGCTCGCTATTGGCCGAGCAGCTCTGAGAGGAACCGGCGACACATTGTGAGTCGCTGTGATGGCGCTGAAGCCATTCACCGCCACTCCACAGTCGCTGACGTGCGTGTCTATTATCCGACACTCAGCAGTCAATACGTTTCCCATGAATATGCAATCGCTGCTATTGACGGCTCGGTTAGAGGGTCCGTCGCCCAAACCTCCCAAACCCTGCCTGACCTGCAGGTTCACCCCCAGAGTGAGGAACATCTGAGCGCCACACAGATTAAACATGAGGCGCAGCAGCTTCAGTGATTCATGGAGCTTTGTTGCTTTTCCAAACGCTCCGTCGACAAACCAAACAACGCCCACGGGTTTAACATCAGTTAAGTCTCCTGCTACCTCCACGAGCTTCATTTATCAAACACTTACTTCTAGTATTTCATAATCCAACTCCGCTGCAGGGTGAAACCGTCCTAAATGACTCATCTCCATTTAAAAGACTCCTACCGTCCTGGAACGATCGGGAGCAGAAAATTCAGATGAGTTATGGTGAGTATTTAAAGTCGGAGCGTCTTTTGTTGGGAAAATATGATTCAACCTGGTGTCAGCCTGGATCGCACCGTTCACAGAGCCGGGATTTGATGAACGCACAGATCGTCTAGTTCTTTGCTTCGGTCACACAAGACCAAGTTTTATTGAATTGATTGGAGAAACTGAGTCGGTGCAACTTGAATTTATGGCTTTTAAAACAATTAAAGAACAGTTTAAAGGTTAAAATACGAGAAAATAGGAACAAAGTTTGTGAAAGGCTGAAGAAGCAGATGATTGAGCAGACGTGTCTGATTTAATGTTAGAAAACTGCTTCTATCGAGTCTGAAGAGGTGCATGAATGAAGTGCGTTACTGTGGGAGCGGCTAGCAGCAGTTAGCATCAGACAAACAGGGAAACGCTGCAGGGTTTGTGAGTAAAGTTAGAAATTAGAGGCACAAATCATCAAATTCCTGCTTTAGGAAGGAAGAAAAGGCCTTTTACTGTTTGGCTGCTGATATTTCTGATGCTACAGACGTGAGGTGTGGGCTCAGGGTCTCAGAGGTCACAGGTTTGGGCTCGGGCAGCAGATGACGGCATCAGCGCTTCGACTGGGAGCAGGAGGGAGCCGCGGCGACGGGACCTTCGGTTGTTTTTGTCGCTTTTCGGCGACGTTTGGTTGCAAAAACGTTAAAAGCGGACGGCAGGCGGTGAGCAGGCCGGCCGGCCCGACCCGAGCACCGTTTCAGGACCGAGACAAAGATCCATATTAACAAAAACCGCAGATGACAGATGATTAATCGGCGTGGTGGGGTCTGCCGAGCTGCCGGACCCCCGGCTGACACCCCGAGCCACCAAACACAAAACCAAAAACCCCCCAGAGCCTCGACGGCCCGAAGGAGCGTGGGCGAAGGGTGGAAGCAGGGCACCGTCCCCACGGAGCTGTGTGTGTGTGTGTGTGTGTGTAGAGTAGAAAGAGAAAGATTTTGTGTGTGTGGGTGGACTTGTGTGTGTTTGTTCGACAGATACTGACAGAGAAAGTGAGTGTGTGTGTGTGTGTGTGTGTGTGTGTGTGTGTTGGTGTGCGGAGACTCCAAGTGAGAGTGTGTGTTTGTGTGTTTCCTAAATGTGTGCATTTGATTTCTGAGCCTCTTCACTGCAGCATGTGTGTGTGTGTGTGTGTGTGTGTGTGTGCATTGGTGTGTGTGCTGTGCATGTGTGTGTGCTGTGCATGTGTGTGTGTGTGTGTGTGTGTGCATGCACGGAACGACCAAACCCCCATCTGCCACAGGGTGGGCGGCTCGCCACACAATGACAATACACACCAACATTTTTGTAACTGTGGGCGTTCAAAAGGCTCGGCGAGCTGCAGTCCTCCTGCTCGCTCTGCTCGTCTCCACAGCTCCGTGATCAGCAGGAGGCTCCGTCTTCATCAGCTCTCTGATCAAACAGACGCAGCATCGCAGTTAAATATGTTCGTTAAGCGACAGATACAGGAACGCTCTCGAGCCGTTCCCACTCAGGTCGCCTCTGCTGTGAAACACCAGGTTAACTGTCTGAAGGTGCTGCAGGAGAGTCACGCTCTGAATGTCCACAGAGGACGTGCACCGCGCTGTGAGGTGTGACGTCAGATAAATGATGTCACCGGAGTCAGCGTCGCTATGCTAAAATGCTAAAGCAGTGATTTTACTCATGCTAATAGCAGCAGTGCAGACGCTAAAGTTGACACACCACAGCTTCCTGTTCCAGCTCTGTGAGGGGAAAATGGCTTTTAGCGTTTTCAGGTGGCGTCCCTTCATGTTGTGCACCTGTTTAACAGCACACGAGAGAAAAACACACGGAAAATGACTTTTCTAAGATAAAAATCAACGTTTTCTTCCTGTGAAAGGAAATATGACGTCAGCTCGAACCGACCAATCACATGCAGCCACCAATCAGTGTCCAGCTGTTAGCAGCACAGAGCTAAGATTCATTAGCTAGCTAGCGGCAGCATGCTACGTCATCCAGCTCCGAATCACGGCAACTCTCCATGTTTGTTCTGACCGCCCACTTTTCAGCCGTCCAATCAGATTCCTCCAAACGTTATGTCCCACCTGCACTTCCTGTCTCACTCAGAGTCACCACACAGAGGGCACTTTCAGAGTCAGGTGACCTTTGTCGTCATGGTAGCAGAGACAAACATGTGGCTACTGGAGTCGAACAGCTCAGTTCACTCAGGTACATGAGTTTGTCCCTTCTGGGCTCCTGTAGAAAGGTGGTATTAAAACATGGTGGACTCTTATTTGTAGGTGACCATGCGCTCATTAAAAGTCAGTTATGACTGTTTCATCTCATCATACCTCCACCATCCATCAGACCACACTGCAGCTTTAAAGACGCACTTAGTCAGTTAGCTGATTAACTTAATGATCTGATGAGGCTTTAACCCGCCCTGAGTGTGACGGGCTGCTGTAATCTGTGCGCTGGAGCCAGGACCTCAGCCTGCGTTCTTTCATTTTCTGTTTTTAATTTTACCACAAAGATCCCAAATCTCATCAGAAAATGAAAATGAAAATCTGATTTATTTATTTTTTTGTAATTTCTGGAAAACAGACAGAGTTCAGGACAACTTCCCGTCTAACATTTACCAGAAAACTGAGAAAACACCACACGGTGTGAAAAATGAATTCCGACACTCGGACAGCTCCGTTTTTAGGTTGTTAAAGTGGGTTTTTATGTTATTAATCCCAGTTTGACTGTGATCCTCAATAGATTTTATGGTTTGACAACAGATATGAATCCAAATAATCTAAAACTGAGATGAAAACATTAAGTGTATCAGTGTTTATGTTAAAACAGTTTCATGGGAGCTTCGCAGGTGGATTTGAATCAGTTACTGACTCGTGTTCATCAGACTTCATGAAGCGCGTCTAAATGACGGGTTTTGTGCAGTTTTAAAAACACGGGACTCCGTGGAAAGAAGGCAGCTCCTCGAGGAAATGAATGAACAGATTATTCTCTCACTAACCACCTCATCTGTCTCAGCGGGGCCGGCGACAGCGAGCCTCAGCCGCAGCGCTGATCTGCTCCCTGACAAGGCGGGAGGGGGAAGACAAACGGGCCGGTGCAGTCAGTGTGTGGGCTCAGCTGGCACAAAGACAACACAATGAGGCGCGCAGTTTACCCGGATACCGGCCATATAAGCAGCCCGGGATCCTCTCACCTCACCGGAGAATCCATTTATGGAGAACGTGTGACCGGAATTCCGAACGATGGAGCTTTGATTCTCCTGTCTATTGCACGAGCCCGACAACAGCGTGAAGCACGTGCTCATGTTTGGGATCAATATCGGAACAAAATCACAGAATTCAGATGTTTTTTGTGTTTTTGGTTCAGTTTTCATCATTTTATTGTGTGTTTCCATGTTTCGTCACGGCGCGCGCCGCCAGTCCTATTTCTGGAGTTCCCTCTTCTTTTTTTGATAAACCCAAGTCCATATTTGGTAAATGACGTAACGGGACACCCAGAGATTCCCTTTATAACCATACTGCAGCATCCAGGAGCTATTTACAAGAAATGAGGGGCGGATCAGAAAAGGGTTAACAGACAAAATGAGGGGAAACATTCACCATGTTTGAGAGTCAGTCGCGGAGCTGCAGCGTGAATCTGAAGTCAGAGACAGAATGACTGCTAAAGTGGCGGAGGAAGTTTGTGTGTCCCTCAGCAGCATCGTGGACGGTATTCCTAAAGATGTGTACACGGCGGAGGGGGGGTTGTCCTCACAGACGATTGTTTTTAAAGAGGAGGCTGTTGGGGACGAAGAGCATGAGGGGAAACCTGGAGAGGGCGAGAGCGGTAAGATCGGCTGTGACGTTCGGGTGAAAGTGGACATTTCTGTCTGTGATGAAGTCAAAATGAAATCAAGCTGCCGTGGTGACGCGTCGTGGGGTTAAAACTGTTGATCTGATCGTTTGTTTCCAGTCTAACCGAGTTTCTGTGTCTCTCAGGTGGCCTTCTGTTCGAGGACAAGAGCGCACCTGAGCTGCTCCTGCAGGGCGACTTGGCGCAGTACGTGGCAACTTTACGCACGCACCCTGTGGCGTTTGCGGGCAAGTTCTCGGTGGACTCGAGGGGCGCAGGGGGACCTTGGACACCGGGGGACGTCATCAACGTAGTCAGCGCCGACATCGCCACCCCGGGGCCGCTCACGGTGTCTGAATCACCTTCGGGATCACCGCATATTTACGCAGGAGGCGGAGGAGGAGGAGGCGGAGGAGACGCAGTGGACGCGGGGGACGGCACCATGGCGCACGGCCAGCCGGACATCAGTCACATGTACGCGCCCCCTCACCCTCACCCCCACCCTCACCCCGCCCCTTCATATTCCTGCAGCGGGGACATGTACCAGGATCAGTCAGCAGGGGGGTACCTGGCGACGTCCACCTGCGCCGTGTCCTACCACCCGTCTCCCTCCTACAGCTCAGTGCCCAAACCGACTGTGGATGGCGCCGCGCTGCTGTCCATCATGCCCGAGTACGGAGGCTTCTACCAGCAGAGCTGCCAGAGAGACATCCAGACGGCTTTCCCGGAGAGGAAATCCCTCCCGTACCCGCTGGACTCCCTCAGGGTGCCCCCGCCTCTCACGCCTCTCAACACCATCAGGAACTTTACGCTTGGCGCGCCCTCGCCGGCCGCCGATGGTCCAATGGCAGCCGCCTTCCCCAGCCACCAGAACCTCCCTCTCAGGCCGATCTTAAGACCCAGAAAGTACCCGAACCGACCGAGCAAGACGCCCGTCCACCAAAGGCCGTACCCGTGCCCGGCGGAGAGCTGCGACCGCAGATTCTCCCGCTCGGACGAGCTGAGCCGACACCTGCGCATCCACACCGGCCACAAGCCCTTCCAGTGCCGCATCTGCATGAGGAACTTCAGCCGCAGCGACCACCTCACCACCCACATCCGCACCCACACCGGGGAGAAACCCTTCTCCTGCGACCAGTGCGGGAGGAAGTTCGCCCGGAGCGACGAGAGGAGGAGGCACATGAAGATTCACCTCCGGCAGAAGGAGAAGAAGTCCTCCGCGTCCTAATCCTCACCCGCACGGCCCCGACGCTGCTGCTGCTGCTGAATGTAAACTTTCTGGATTTGAGCACCTCCACCCTGCTACAACCCGCCTCCCACCGGAGCCCCGGGTCCACCCTGGGAATCTGAGTGGAAGCATATCTTTACAAAATCAGGGAGAATCAGAAGCAGAGATCCTAAAGATGTGTTTGTTTCATTATTTATCCCACACCGAGACTTCATTACTCACACAGATCATAAATTATAACAAATGTAAAGGGAGTTTGGTTTACACTACGGGATCTACCGTAAAAGCGGTGTCAGAACTGCTCCAGCTCGCTTTAGTGCTCCGTGGCGAGGCGTCGTGTCTGCTGTCCGTGCTTCATTCTCAGGGATCCACGCGTGATTCGGGCTGCAAGGATGAGACTGATGCAGGGAGGGAGTGTGGGAGGGCGTGGGTGAGGCTGAGGGTGGGGGGCTCCCTGCAGCGGCACCGCCTCCAGCTGTGGGTGGTTGACTTTCAGTTGCAGTTAAATGCAAAACTAAAAATAAAAATCGTGTTAATTTCCTAAAAACACGTTAAAGCGGAATCTGAGGCTCCGTCACCGGCGCGTGCTCCCGTTTCCCCCTCAAACACACACCGACACGGTTTCACTTCCCAGCTCAGTCCGTTTGGTTTCAGTGACAGGCTCCATCCCACCTGCGGGCACCAGCCTTTACCCTGATCCAACTGTAATATTACACAGATTAACTCACGTCAGCGCGGGAGGACAGACACGCACCGTCCGCACGTCGCGTTGTTGTGACGACACAAACTCAGTTTCACTAATTTTGTTCATTTTGTCTAAAAAAATCATTTTAACATCAAAGACGCAAATAAAAAGTTGATATGAAGACAAAACAGATTAATGAACCTGCCGCTGAGAAAGCGATGCCAAGTGACGTCAGAGTGCACCGGGCGGCGCGGTGACGTCACATAAGGGGGCGGGCTAACGAGGGAAACTCAGTGAACACTTCTCTGGTCAGATGCAGCAAAACGAAGCTTTTCTAAAACCTGGTTTCGTATCACATGAGCGGCGTCGCCGACAGCGACGTGTTGACGTTACAGTGCGGAGCCGCGGAGCCGACTCTGAATCGAGCAGCAGACGCAGACGGGCTGGGATGTTCGAGGCCGTAGCTGATAACCTGTTAGCGTTCCTGTCTTTTCAGCTGCTTTTATGCACAAAACTGTTGATTAAAAAACTCCGACCAGCATTTTCACCTGAGCAGGTGAGAGGAGGCGTCCCTGGACGAGCTGAAGTTCTGTTTTTCTGTGTTTTCTAATTTTTATGCAAACGAGTCGAGCACTAAAAGCTTTCATCCTGCTGGACTGATGCTTCGTGTCGATGCAAATAAACGTTGACTTGTCGAGTATTGGTGGCTTCCTGCTGTTGGTGCTTTACATAATAACATGTAACACGTTGTTTCGGTGTCAGGGTCTATTTAGTGGTTCTTCTGGAGCTTTTGACACATGATCTTCCTCAGCTGAAATGTGTGAACCTCTGCTGATGAAGTTCATGTTGAATTATCAGAAGCTCCAGAAGAGCTACTGAATGCACCTTCACTTTTCAGTTCATACTGAACTTTGAGAGTCAAAGACTTCAAAAATCATTTTTTACAAAATATCCTGCCTGGCCAAAAGTAAATGGACGCCACTGTCCGTCATGAAAATACAGAAGAAAGACAAAAAGCTGTTTTTTCCAGTTTGCTGTGAGAAAACCTGAGCTGGCTGCTGAAGGCCCGGACCCCCTCAAACCGCTGGAACGTCTTATTTAAAGTCTGAAGGTTAATAAACATATTTTTAGATTCACAAGTCCAACTTTTAAACGTAGGGTGTGCTGCTTGGGTGTCCACATACTTTTGGCCACATGGTGTATGAACTTCCAAGGTTCCCTGAGGAGAGAGAGGGAGGGAGGGAGACGTGGGTGGGGGTGGGGGGGCGGTTTACGTCCTCTGGGAGGCTTTTAATGTGAAATGTGAATGTGAGTGTTGAGTTTACATTAAAGGCAAACATGAGGCAGGAGATCACAAACGAGGACGCTTCTGTTGAAAACAGATCCCAAAATAAATCAGTGATGTAAAAAACTACAAAGGCCAAAATGTAAGAAGCCCGTCAGCTGAGGATTCAGAGGCCAGAGCGAGTCGACGGGACACGACCTCGGTGCAGAGGCTCCGACCAACCCCCGTGTTAGAGGTGGGACTGCGTGTTTGTGTGTTTGGGCTCATTTTGAGCTGAATGACTTGTTTCAGGTGGTGGAAACACAACACGACTTGGTCTGAGGGTTCATTTGTGCACGTAGCAGACGCAGAAGTAGAAGACGTAGAAGAAAACATCGGGTTATTCACTCAGTTTGTCAATAAAAGAGACTTTTGGGCAAGAGAGCTAACAAACAGACAAACCATTAAAATCTCTCACTTCTGATATTCATACAGTGATGCCGGATGGAAACGAGTCACTTTACGTTTGATTTTGCACAATTTTCTGTGAATTCTGTTGAACTTTGCTCTACAGCCCGGTGAAAACAGGCTAATGTTGGAAACGATGCAGCAAAGAAAGTGAATCAGGTGCGTTTGCATCAGCAGGAGGTTAAAACGTCAAACGCTCTAATGTCAGTGTTTTTATATTTGCATGAAATAGCCTAAAAATAGAATCAAGTAGTAAATGTAAGTTCTTTCAGAAAACACTCGAACGCACCACCGGCAGCTCCTGTGATTCAGTTTAAACCTCAGACTGTTTTCTGTTTAATGCATTTTAAAGTTTCTGCTGAAAACAGTGAAACTTCATGGATACAGAGTTTAATCAGCAGCCAATCAGAGGAGAGTTTACCTAAAAGTGCAGAAACAGCAGATTTTAATGTGCGAGCATGTTGTTGTTGTTGTTGTTGTTGTGGTGTTGCTGAAGCAAACAAATGAGACATGTTTAGTCAAAATAAAGAGCACGTTTTATATGAACAGAGAAAATCGTCATTACAGGCGAAAGACACGGACACAGTTACTCTTCGTTACTCATTAACCTTGGATCAGCTTCCTGTTCAGAGGAGCCAGACACACAGCAGACAGCAGGTCAGTCCCATCAGCTCGTCTGGAGCTGCTCTTCTTCACTTTATTATGTTCTCAATCACAAAACGCACCATTTCACATTTCAATTCTCCAAAACTTTGAGATACAAGTGCTTTAATTTCATGTCGCCGCTCGTTTCTTCACTTTAAGTGCTGATTTAAGTGGCAGAGAATCACTTCAGCCGTTTGTTTCAGCCCCAGCCTTTATCGCCGAGCTGCACATCATCAGTTCTCACTCTCTGAACTCGATTATCTCGTTAATCCCGACCCAACATCTCAAACGTGGTCCTCGTTTTCTAATCACGCCGACAGGAAGTGAAAAGACGGTCGAACACTGATGCAAAGAAGCTTCATTTTTAGTGCACATGTTTCAAACAATCAGTCAGTGATACAGATCACACGCGGCCCTGAGGATCAAACTTTTCTCAGAAGAAGAAACAAAGAAGGTGGCCTACAGTCCGTAGAGTCCTAAACGCAACGCGAGAAAAACAGAAAACCTGCAGCTTTTCAACGGCTCGGAGCCTCCGAGAGGAGACTCGCCCCGCGTTGCACAAAGCCAGAAGCAGGAAGACGATTAAAACACATGGACGCAGTCGATCTGTGGTCTCAGCTCAGCTCAGGCCCCGTTTTAATGCTGCATTCAAGATGCAGTCAGAAGTCTGGGATTCTCAATTTCAGTGCTACAGCGTGGAAACGTGCATGCAACAGGCTGCTGAGAGTAACCGCACACGCTCAGCGAGTATTGATTTGGGATTGAAGCTCATGCAAACTGTGATTTGATGCATTTGAAGATTAAAGGTGCAGCCGTGTGACGCAAACTGGCCTTGAAATCGAAACCTCGCAGCAGACTTCCTGGTTGCACTTGAACGCAGCATTAGCACCCTGCACATCATCAGGTCATTTCTTGGCACCAAAGGTGTGTGTGTGAGTGTGTGTGGGGGTATTTTCAACCCTTTTAAGCTAAATCATTCCAACTGAAACGACCAAGCAGACGAGCCCACGAGTGGTGAACGAGGGAAACACTGCGTCATGTGACCTCAGCACCTCCAAAGTGCACTCGAAGCTATTTCAGAGATAAGGAAGTTGAGATAGGCTCTGATTCCCTCTCTGGGGGTAAAACTAAGACCTCAGCGTGTCGCCCGGTGCCTCCACAACACAAAGAAGCTGCAAGTGCCCTGAAAATCAAGACGATGGGAGGAAACCGTGGAAACTCAGCTCTCTGCTGCCCTGCCCTCCACAGACACACAGAGAGGGGCTCGCAGCACCGGCAGGATGTCGCTGTTGCCAGCGGCTCCAAATGTTGTCTGTGTGAAATGGAAACTCAGGTTATTACATTACGTTTCAGCTGTTCACCGCTGCTGCTGCTGCTGCAGGGGGACACCTGACACAAGGAGGTCGCCTCAGTTTGGGGCCGAATCACTCTGCAGACTCACTTTCTGGGTCAGGGTTAAAGGTCAAAGGTCAAAGGATGATTCTCTCATTTGTGTTGTACTGGTGGTGACCTACAGTGACCCCAACTCACACGCACACACCTCCACCTAACACCACCCCCCAAAATCCCATTTAAGCCCAGTTTCTGCCACTTCAGGGTGCATAAACCGAGGAAAGGCGTCACGTCGAGGCTGCAGGTCAGTCAGATGGATCAGAGGCTGACCTCCGGGCCCGGGTACGGCTCCCCTCCGCACCAGAAATCCGGGGGCTGCGAGATCTCCATGAGCCAGACCTCCTTCTCCTTCTGCTCTGTGTTTTTGACCTCCGCCTCCGCCAGCACCTTGTAATAATGACAGTCTCTGCCGTCGTCCGGGTCGTACGGCGGCGCCAGGATGTCCATGAACGCCGTCGGGCCGTCCACGGCGTCGATCTGGTGCAGGTTGTCCCGGTCAGGGGAGAGGACGCAGGGCCCGCTCTCCTCCGTGTACTCCCCGGTGGAGCGAAGCACGGAGCGCCGCAGAGAGTCCATCTGCGCCGGGGGAGGACGCGTCGCCGCCCCCTGCGAGCCGCCGGCCGGCCGCTCCAGCCGGTCGAAGCAGCTGATCCTGACCTTGCCGTACATGACTTTGAGCATGCCGTGCATCCCCGGGTGGTCGTGCAGAGGGATGGAGGCGCCGCTCTTCAGCAGGAACACCCCCATGCTGAAATGGTCCGTCTCACAGATGTGCATGTAGGTGACCGGGGGCGCGCCGTGGTGGTACGGCAGCGCGGGGGGCACACCGGGCGAGCTGTCGTCGGCTCTCCGCGGCACCAGCTTCAGGTCCGCCGCTCGCACTTCCGACATCAGGCTCTTCAGCTTGCTGTGGTTCTCCAGGAACGATTTACCGGCCTCCTCACCGGGCCGGGCCGGGGTCCGGAAGGTGACGAGAGCCTGCCGAGCTATTCTCTGGACGATGGAGGTCATGTTGCTGTCACCGGGCATCATACCGAGGAGAGGAACGGCGCTGTCCGGTCTCCACTTGACGCTCGTTAGCTGTAGCCCTTTAGCTAGCGACGAAGATCGTATGTTGGAAGATGTGTCACTCCGCAGAGGATCCCTCCCCGGGACTTTCCACCCTGCGGACATTGTAGTCTGAACGGTTTCTGAACCTGAATTCAGTCAGAAATGATATATGACGAGCATCAATACAACATTTTAGTTACTAAACACTCAAAAAACCCGACACAAGCACATAAAAACAGTAAAATATATAACTACTTAAAAAAAAGAACAAAAGAAATAATATACATACAATAACAAAACAGTGTTTGTAATGACTGTGACAGATTTTAAGATTTAAAAATATCTAAGCTGTATAAAAATATGCATCTATATGTAAAAAGTCCATATTTAAATAGTGTAAAACTGTCACGGTCTGTGTATTAAAAATGAAATAACATATAATAAAATGAGCAGAGTGTTTGTGATAACGCTGACACAGATTTTAAGATTTATGATCTTTAATCAAAGCCCATAATTGAGATGTGGCGTGTGTCACCCATAACACTATTTGGTCAGTTTGAATGAAAAACACATCAGTCATAGTGAGAAAAAGGTGAATTATTCAAATATCTGAAGATAAATCATCTTCTTCTGGTCCTAAATTAATCAGACAAGCAAAAAAAAACAAAAACAACCCAAAACAAGTTAGCAAAACATCTTAACAGTCTTTTTGATGACGTGTTGGCGTCCTGAAATAATGGCAGAGTGAGACCTCATCTTTTTTTAACCTTCTCTTCGGTCAACACGACACCACAGTCATTGCTCCCATGAATCTGTCTGCGTTCAGCCGCTTCACGTGCTCATACATCCCCGTTTTTCGCTGATAACCACGCGAATGTTCGCACGTGGGCAAATAAAACTTAAACATGCGATCTTTTGAATATCTGCGTGTGACTTTCAGGCAGATCTGGACTCAAACGCGGACAATCTGAGAGACTTCAGTGCCCCATTTTTGAATAACTGTCAAACACGTCCGCACCACGCTGCACTTTACAGTTTACACCTTGTGCATTGTGGGACATGTAGTCAATCAGCCTACAGCAGCGTGGACGCTGACACAATATACTGTTTTATTTAAATATGAACAAATCAAAAACATTAACAGTGGTTCAGTTCCTGCAAATAAAAGATGATTCCCATTTTAAGAAATAATTTACTTTTAATTCCAAATAACTGTCAGGACAATTTACTACAATACCCAGGATGCATTGGAATATTTAACTTTTAATGATCTTTGCCCGGGTCACGGCTCAAACACAATCAAACACTGATAACGAAAGGAAAAACCCAGCAGCAGGGCTGAACCCTGAAGGCGTGAGCGGGCAGACTGGCTCTGACGCTTCAGGAGTTTACGTGAAATTCAACCGTCAACATGTGAAACACACACACACACACACTCTCTCTCAAATGATGATTATCATTAAAACTTATGATCCAAGTCAGCT
Organism: Datnioides undecimradiatus; assembly: GCA_008933995.1. NCBI lineage: Eukaryota > Metazoa > Chordata > Actinopteri > Lobotiformes > Datnioididae > Datnioides > Datnioides undecimradiatus. The sequence goes on along the minus strand of WARS01000086.1, from coordinate 1,484,069 downwards.
TGTGATAACGGTGTCTGATGCTGCCAGCATGACCAAACCTTTCGACCAGTTACATTTGACGAAATCGGCGTGTGGTTTCCAGGAAATGACATAATGTCTCAGTGTTGAGTCAGGCGCCGTGTGAACGTTTCTGAGTAGTGGAGCTCAATATTTAACTGAATGTAGGGATAAATGCTCGTTATGTAGGACTTCCTGTTTTATTTTGAAGAGCGTCTCCTTCTCGTGTCTCTGTGTGGTTGGTTCCTGCGTCTAATTGGTTCATTTGTCTCACCTGCATCTTGTTTACCTGCGCCCCTCAGTGTATATATGCTGTCACTCCAAACTGTCGCCGCTCCTCGTCTCCGTCCCGTCATGCTGCACGATCCTGACAGTGAACAGTTCAAACATCAGCTCAAAGTGATGAAAGCAGCTGAAACTCACCAGTCGGAGCCTCAAAATACAACTTAACCAAACAAACGGTTGAGTTACATGAAGGACATTAGCACGATGTTAGCATTAGCACCAATATTTGGTTTCAAAATCAATTTAGATTCAAATGAACCCAAACACTCGGACGCTAAAGAGCAACGACGGACCCTGCAGCTTTCTGATTGGATGCTTATTGTGGTGATGCATGAGAATTAATTAATTAGGACGTTAACGTGTAATGATCCAGTCGATAACCACCCGACACTGTCTGTGACGAGCAGACGTCGAGCATCGTCCCAGCCTGGAGTGGCTTCCATCTTTATTAATAACATGATGGAGTGAAACTCTGCGGCTGTGCAGGTCCAAAGGTCACATGCTTCTCCAACAGGAAGGCCGCTGAAATCAAACATTAATAAACAAAAAACTGGGATTTTTGTTTTTCACAGCGTCAGAAATTCACTTCGGTCCCCACAAGATCCACAGTGACTCATGTATGTGAGCGTGACTCACTTGTTGTTGTGGCATCCGCGTTTGGCAATTAATTCAAAAGACGTAGGCCGTTCGTTTGGACGTCTTTCTACTGGGAAACACCCACCCACACACACACACACACACACACACACACACACACACACACACACACAGCCTTGTATATTTATAACACAGCAGTAAACAGCAGAGGGCCTGTGTTGTATGTTGTTGTGTGTAGACTCATCCGTCCCTCTGGACGTCTTCCAAACTTACTGCACAAGTGCCCTCTCTGATGTCCCAGTGGGAGGTAAAACATCATTAACTACCCTCAACGGTGCAAGAAAATGTGATGGGGCCACGGCAGGCTGGTGGAAAGTCCTTCGTCCTGTAAACAGTTGAGGAGTGAATAGTTTCATTGTGTTTTACTGCGCAGGTTCATATAAAACAGTCTGACGCTGTTTGACCTTGAATGCATCACGAGTTCTGCTGCAGACGTTTCGGTGAAAGTGACGAGGGACAAAGTCTGCGCTGTGAAAGACTTTATCTGAGGTCCCAACGAGGGTGTGGATCCATGTTTCAGGGGAAACGATCAGAGCAACAGGGACACGCTGCCACTCTGGATGCTGTGCAGAGACGGACGGTTGCGTTGCTGCAGCTAAAACTCTGGTTTGCTGCAAAGTGTGACTGTGCCACAAAGCTCCACCTGTCCCAGTTCAGGTGGTCGGTGCTGAGTCTCCTCCCTCAGACGCCTCAGAGCGGTGCAGCAGAGCTCTCCACTGACAGTCTGACCCTGGGGGATGAATTCACACTGCACAACCCCGCGAATGTGGAGGAGACGAGCAGCATGTCCTCCTGATCTGACGCAGACACTTCCCTCTGTGACTCTGCAGCTTCTCTGCTGCTCAGGCTGCTGGTTGCTCTGCAGACAGATGTTGTTGTTTGCTCTCTGCTGAAGTTTGAGCTCCATGGCGACGACGTGCTGATGTGAAGCTGCAGGTCGCCACAAAAACACCTGCAACCCATCGACTGTGCGACGTAACTCCAACACAACTCAGGACAGCTGCGGCTCGCACCGGCTGCATGCTCATCAACGTGTCACGCTGCGTTCAGGAACCGCAGACGTCATATTCGTGTACATTACCACTGTTTTAAGACAGACTTGTGAACTGTGAACACTTAAAACAATAAAGCTTTGAAGTTGGAGGAGCCAGCGTCTGGTCCAGGAACACTCACAGAAACACCTGATAACAGTGACGTGGTCTCTTTTCACTCATTGTTCCTTTATTTTATGTTTTCACAGTTTAAAATGCAGGATATTGCAGCATCACAACCAGTTTGAAGCCAGGATGTGATGTAAAAATGGCTGCTGTGGGAACCGCAGAGCACTTTATGCTAAATATTAATGTTTAACCTCCATATTCACAGATTTTGCATTTTATATATTAATGTATCAGCGGATGACGTAACTTTGAGGATATCTGATGTCTTGAATCACATCTAGAGACGTATTTCAATCATTAAACTGTTTCTGTTTTATTTGACGTCAACAGTTTACAAAGAAAACACATTCCCACGTCCGAGCTGCACGACTCTGCTGCACTGAGCCTCCAGGAAAAGAGGAAATGTGGATTTTGGCTGCGCTGTTGTTTTACAGGTTGCACAAAGGAAGCTGTTTCTGAACAGAACCAGTGAGCTCTGTGAATCATTTTAATCTGCAGCGATAAAGACATTTAAGACTCTAATTAAACACCAGTTTTCCTCTTTCAAGGCCCGTCTTCTGCGTCTTGTGGCGGTTTCGCTCCCTCCGATCCCGGCTGTGCTGCTCAGGATCTGTCTGTTCCGAGGTTTGCGTGCCGTTGTCCCTCAGACACTTCAACTTGAGTGGATCCAAATGTGTTTTCTGACAGCGGCTCCGGTCCACAGGGTATAGACAGGAAACTGGATCCGGAGGCCGAGGAGTCCCACAGGGAAGCTTCACATGCAGCCACTGACATCACACATAACCCCGGGTTTTATTTTGGAAGAAGACGATGAACTCGAGTTTATCCCAGAGTCAGTTTCACAGTTGTTGGAGCAGTATTTCATTGTATTTCAGGGGCTTTGCCGACTGATCTGCGCAGGACAGATGTGTGAGCAGACGTGCACATCAGCCGTGCACCAGCTTCAGCTCCCTCTGGTGCTTCTGATGAAGGTGATGCCTCCTCTCCTCTCTCCCTGCAGTTACTCAGCTTTCTGCCTCATGTGTGTCTGTGAGTCTCTGCTGGCAGAAGTCTGTTCGCCGTGGCCCACACGTCTGCAGACGGCGGTCGGCCCCGGCCTGCAGGATGACGCTCGCGCTGACACGGCTGCGTGACAGCTTCAGAAAAACAGCCTCTGCCGTGCAGAGACGGACGATTTCACGGGCCGAGCGTGTGGACTGAGAGCGCCGTGTGAGCGTCCGCGGTGACGTCAAAGTGTCGTGTTATCGTGTTTACTCTCTCCATGAAAGATCAACACCGGCCTGCACTGTCTATTGACACGCGGTGATTCAGTTAGGAACCATAACATAACAAGCCATTTAACATTCTGCCGTGGCCTCCGCTCCGTCTCCTCCATCCTCCCCCCGACGCACAGATGGTTTGATGAATTACCACAGAAAAATGAAAACATGGATGAAAACACAGACGGTGACACCTGGCGAGGTGAAGCGCCGGCCTGCGCAGCCTCACTGAGCCGCAGAGGCCGTCTGCACAAAACAACTTAAGATCCTCCTTAAGTTAAGGCTTCTTCAAAATAAAATAAGATGCACAAAGCACCCTGAAGTCTTTCAGGGGTAAAGTATTTAAGGTTTTCTCCTTATCTTGGGCTTACACTTAAGAAATCACCTGAAGTTAGCTAAACCGTGGCACAAAACACCTTAAAAACTAAGGGAAAAGCTAAAGGGACCCATGTAATTTAAGCTAAGGAGGCTAACAGGTCAGCTCGGTACAGCTGTGTTTATATCTAAGGCACAAATCCTTAAATGTGCAGTGAAATCAACAATAAATAAATACATACCTGGATGTTGGTGGATGCTGGATGTCAGCTGATTAAGGTTTAACCTCGACAGTTACTCAAAGTACGGTGAGTTTGATGTAAATGATTAAAGTATTTTTACTGGTTTTGTTGATTTTCTTTGTTTTGCTGGATTCACTTAGAAGCTTTTAAGGAGTTTCCAAAACCCTTAAATGAAGTCCCTCAGCTAAGGAGGAATTAAGCCTTAAGCATCACACTTAAGGATGAAACTTAAGAGCAACAGGAAACCGAAGGAGACGACTGAGCGCGTTTTAAGGCTTCCTGAGATGAAATGAGTTTCACTTTGACATATTTGTGTTTTCCCTCAGGCTTCGCAGAGCGTGGACTCGAGGAACAGTCGCCGGCGCCTGGGAGGAAAAATTAAACTGCGTTGTCATGGCGATCTCTTCCTTATGTTCGCACATGCGCACACACACACGGTCAAAGCAACACACAACCAGCCTCCGTCCACAAACTCAACATACAAAGACACACGTGTGGACGCGCTGTCGTCATCGTCATGTGGCTTCCTGTGTGCGCTGGTGAACGCACCCTGTTTCCATCATCATCGTCATCATCTCTCTCACACACACACATTTTCGTGTCGCTACCAGCAGTGGAATGTAACTAAGTACTTTTACTGAAGTGTATCCAAGTATTTCCATTTAATGCCACCTTATACTTCTACTCCATTACCTCTCAGAGGTGATTACTGTACTTTTTACTCCATTACATCAGCTTTAGTTACTTTCCTATTAATACTTTAACTCTACTTTACTCACATGTCACCACTTTAATACTTTAAATACCTTTTACCGATAATACTCGAGTACTTCCTACAGTACTTTAATGAGGTGTTGAATGCAGGACGTTTTCACTGAGTGGTATCAGTACTTTTTACCTTTACAGTGCAGGATCTGAATACAATGCTGCTGCGTGGTGTTTGAGCTAAATGCTAACAAGCTAAGCGTGTTAGCATTTAGCTAGTTATATGTTAAACAGCTCGAGATGATGGGAACGTCACTGGTTTGGCAGATGTTTGGTCATAAAGCAAAGCTTCTGGACAGATTCTGGCCTCACGGCGGCACAAGATGAACAGTTAATGATCCAAATATTCATCCTGCTGGAAACATCATCATCATCCTCAGAGCCACAGCTCGACTGAAACTGATCACACAAAGCGAGACAAAAGAGACAATAAAATGTAAAATAATCAGTTACAGAGCAAAAACACAGGAAGACAACAGATTTTAAAGCCTCTGTGCAGGAAGTTTGGAAAACTAAACTGTGGAGCCTCTAAACAAACATCAAACACACGGCTGGACACAGACAGTTCACAGAGAGCATTCTGGGAAATGTTAGAAATTAATTACTTCAGAAAAACTGGAGTCATTTTAAATTAAAGTATACAAATCCCTGGTGCATCCCTCCGCGTGAACACTGCAACACACCGGCCCGTTTTCCTGCAGCAGGAGGGCGACACCAGGTGGCCGACGGTGGGTACTGCAGCAAAACAACTCCACGTTCAACAGTTTCCAGATTACAGTGTGTTCTGCACAACAACACACACACGTGGTGTAACAGACGCCGCTGCAGCCGGCGGGGTGCAGGTTTATAAGTTGGTGACGGGGCTGAATGAAAACAGCCGAGCTGAGAGCCTCGGTGTCACGTTTGTTCTTTAATCGATGTTTATCACACAGACCGACAAAGGTTCAACATAAAAAGTATTCCAGTTCTTCACAGTATTGCATCTTTGCACAGTGTTATACAGACTATACAGAGTTCTCGAGTGAAGGCACGAAACTAGAGATCACTTCTGCAAACGAAATCCCTACGGACGGACATGACGAACTGAAGGATATCAAACTCGGAGCAGGGAAAAACAGTTTTACACAACATAAAGACTAACTTCATCTCTACCGACGCACGGCAAGGAAAGGTAGTAGTGTCATAATCAAACTAACGTTAACTCCAGTTAGAATACTTGGTTATGTTTTCAGCCTCTCCTTCTTTTTGCTTCTTCTCTCTCTGTTTCGCTGCTTTTGCACATTTATCCCCCCAAAACATTTCAAAACACAGAATTAATTAAAATGTATTTTCCAAACCTGTGCATGAACCCTGCTGATTGTCCAGTAAACGACCTTCCCTTCAAATGAAATCCAACAGGTCCAAGCTCTAAGTGCTCCGGGTTGGTTTTAGTGCAACTTTCCTTTCAAATACCATTAAAATAGACCTCGCTCTGCTACAAAAGTACACACAGTTGTACAAGATAACAGTATTTTATAAGTACTTTGTGTTTTTTTGTTTTTGCTACATATGAAGCATGCTTTCACAGTAACACAACAGCTACATATGTAGTAGTAGTAGGGCCGCCTCATGCATCTTCCACCACTTTCCAACGACTGAGCGCCAAAGACACACAACAGGAAGTAGTACACACACTCCGGCACACACCTGTCAAGAGCTGTGCTGCTGTTTGCCCTCAAACTGAAAAAAGGTGTGTTTGATTTGTTTGTTTTGGTTCCTTTAACCACCGAAAAACAAACAGAGAAGGTTTCTGATGAGCAGCAGCACCCGAGCGTCGGTCCTCAGTCAAAGTGCTGACGGACTCTGATCACACGCTCTCCTGTGGCGTGACGCGGTGGACACCCAGGAAGCTGATGTTCAGGTAAAACACCATCAGTCTGATTTAAAACCCATGAAGGAAAACACAAAACAACATTTGGCTTTAAAGGAAATTGGCAACTTACCGACGCAAACGCTTGTCGGGTGTTAAAGAGGGTGCCTGAAAGCCCCGGTCACCCAAATTAAGACTTTTAAAGCTCAAACTACTTCAAATAACTTTAAAAAGCTAGAAAATTAAAGAAAAACTCATCATGTGACTCACCACAGAGCTTTTTTAGTTAAAAACATCCTTGAATTTACATAATTTCAAGGGTTTTCCAGGACCTGCAGGCACCCTGTTTAAAAAAAATCAAAAGGAGACTTTACATATTTGTGTTTTTCAGCCAGATGATTAATGTCCTGCCAAGGCAAAGTACTGTGTTACTACTACTCCCACTTGACAACACACAATAGCTTTGTATACAAAATACCTATCAACACTGTCAACGAAACCTAAACCACCGACAGCAAAGATACATTTTACAGCGAATACCGTCTCTCACATGTACATTCTGATCGTTGGATGAGTGCAAAACTGTAAACAGATCGTACAGAACGATGCAGACGCAGGAATGATTCGTATTAAAACGAGTCGCCGCGAGCTGGTCGGGTACTGCAGAGGGACGGGAAGCGTTCACGGCACTGTAAGTCACTTTGGATGAGAGCGTTAATACGGCGTCATTCATTCGTGATCGGAGAATCTCCACCCGTTTCTGTGTGAACGAGCGCCGGTTTCCGAGCCCGACGGCGTCAGGCGCTGGAGCGCGGCGGCTCTTCAGTGTGAGCTATACGTTAACTCGAGAGTACATTCGTTTTGTGTGTGTGTGTGTTGTCCTGCAGACCTGAGGCAAACACTTCCTGCGTGCACACGGGCTGGTTTGATCTGCGGTGGAGGGTAAACACCTTCAAACATCTCAGATCGTGTTTTACTGACGTGCAACACGTGCGATGCAGCTCTGCGCTTCTGTCGTCAACAGATCCAGTAAAAACGCGTCGGCGCTCCGACTTCCTGCCGCTCATCACTGATCGTCTGTGGCAGCATCACACACCTCAGATGTGTTTTAGGTTAGTTTGCGTGAAACAAACTCTGCTGTTTTAACTCACTGATCATTTTGTAATTAACTGTTCGACATATCCGCTGATCTGTGCTGGTCGCTCGGTCACAGCTGCCTTCGTCTGTGGTGAAGGTTTAAATCTTTATAAAACCTTAAAAAGATGTTTAATTTTTAAAAAAGGCTCAAAATATGACTCAAACAGCTGCTCGCTGCAGTTTTCAGTCAGACTGTCAGGGACTATTTTCAGCGGCGGATGAATCCCTGTTTGGTGCTGCAGTGTGTTTCCACTGGTTTGAGTGTGTTTTCTGGATCTGCTGACGTTTGCTGCTGTCGGCTGACGGTGTGTGTTTTCACCCATTTCTCTGTGCTCTCCAGTCTTTGTGCTAAGCTAAGCTAACACATGCTGGACGCACACACATAAAGGTGATCACACCCACGCCCCCCAAAAATGTTGTACTGTCCCTTTAAATACAACAAAAACAAAAAAAATCATTGTACCTGAGTGCATCTGTGTTTCCCTCCACCGCAGCTCTACATTAAGACCACGACCGCCACCACTGAGCTTTTCAAAGTGAACGTATTCAATGTTTCTCTCTCTGCACAGTTTGGTGCTAATGCAGCGAACCTCAAACACAAGCTGAGAATCACACGCAGAGTTAATCTGACTCAGGTCTGCTGTCATCAAACTCCTGTCTGTGCTTTCCAAACCAGGGCAGATGAAAAAACGATGTTCTCCTACAGATCAGATAATAATAAAGGCCAAATCAATTACGGTGTGTGTGAAAGTCAAGGGGGAAAACATCCAACAGAAAAGATCCAAATCAAACAAATATTGATAAATATTAAAGATATAATAGTTTATAAATACGATCAGATGTTGGCACAGGCTCCATCCGTGAGGGTGAACCCTGCAGAGCCCCCAGCTCGGACACTATCTCTCTGATTCTGGGGCAGCCGTGATGCTGGTGCTGCAGGTTGGATGCTGACATTAGCTTCATGCTGTAGCTAAAAATCACAACAATGGCTGATTCACTCACTCTTACTCATTTCAAAAACAACTGCGCCTTGATTTCAGACGGAGGTAGACTAAAGCAGCTCTTCTTTTCTAACCAGCGACGGTTAAAACAACGCTGTGACAGATTTTCAGCTACTGAGGCGTTAATGTAATGCTAGCTGGGTTAAACAGTAACTCACTGAGCTGGTTGAAGACACTGACTGATTAACTGATAATTGTGCTGATCTGATGTGTTTTCTGAGGAGAATCCTGTGAAGTTTCTGCACAAATATCTGCTCAAATATGCACAAACTGTTCCCGATGACCTCGGGGTCGCAGCCATAAGCCCCGCCCTCGTCACCGCGGATGATCACCATGTGAAGTTTGGGTTCGATACAGATTTTGATGTTTGCTCTGCTCCAGTTTGGGGAGATGAGCACCTGCTGTGGTGATCACTGGACGCAAGGCGGCACACTGACTCACACCTGCTGCATGCTGCGTTCAGGAACAGCAGGAGCAGTTCTGTAATGTTTTGGTTGCACCTCACGTGATAGCATGCTAACAGCTAACAGATCAAGGGTAATTAAGCAGATGGACATACTTTCGCTTTTAATATCACATCAGGTCAGACCAGTGTGCAGATCTGAGCTGTGACACCTCAAACTAACACAAATGCTCCTTGGCTTTGGAAGAAACTCTGGCTGATTGCTGAGGGTAGAAAGCTAGCGGCACATGCTAACGTTTGCAGCTAGGCAATATGTAATCCAGACTTTAAAGCTCAGCTGTGGTTGCTAAGCTGTGATTGGACACTCGGTGTTTGGCGGAGGGTTTTAACGGGCTGACGCGGGGCAGTGATCGCTGCCGTTTGGCCTGGAAAGCACAGACAGGGACGAGACGACCGGACTGATCAGGAGTTTCTGGGGAACCAGGCCGGGACGTAAAGGTTCAGCGTGAGGAGAGGACGTGTCATCAGCATCACTGGGAAACTACTGATCCTGTACCAGCGTCCAAATACAACAACAACCAGTTTCCACCGTCAGACGTCAACTGTACATAAGATCAGTGGATGAACACAAAAGCACATTTTCACCTGAAGGAGATTCAGAACTGAAGTATCACTGAAGTTTATCTGTTATACTGTATTAAATATTATGAAATGTGCCGACAAATGAGACAAAATCACTGAAGCCTTTGTTCGTTTAGATGTTTGACAGTTCACATCCTGCTGAAAGCACCCAGTGTCTCTGAGTCTATTTCAGTGTAATAACCTGCGGAAAAGTACAAAACATGCAAGAAAACAGCGTTTGGCAACAAGAGATCCTGAACACAACATGGTCACGCTGTGATATTTGTTATTGCATAACGTTCTTAGACCCTGTTACACTGTTTGGTGTTTATTTGCTTATTATTTATACTTCAGTGAATTCTTTCTCTTATTTCCTGCAGTTTTATTACTTTGATTTATAAAAATAATCTAATAAATAAATAGACAAAAGTAAAACGCTTCGTGAATCAAAACGTGTATCGTTTTACCAGTTTCCCAGTTAAACTGCTGCATTTATGCAGATCCTGCAGGAAACATGCAGGAGACACTCGCATTTGTTTGAATTTCAACGTTTAACACTCCAGTCTCTGTCGACGTCATCAGCAGCTAAGAAATGTATAAATGATCTGTTGTGCTGCAGATTACAGCTTTAGTACTTTTCCAAAGGTTAACACACTGAAATAACGTCCTTGTTAAATGAAGCTGTCCCCGCTGACACCCCCTCTCCCCCGCTACAGTTCTACGCCTCGTACCCGGCGGACCGGCGCCGCTGGTGGTTCCAGATGTCATCTCTGTGTTCGGGTCGGCAGAACAGCCTGGACGACTGGGCCAGGCGCTCCCGGTGCTCCCTCTCCCGGTCCCGCTCCCCGCTGGGTTTGGAGAAGAGAGGACGGCCTCCAAACTGGGAGGAGGAGTGGCTTCTGTTGTCATGGAGACCGGACGAGGAGAGCTGACCTCCCGCTGACCTGGATAAACAGATAAACGGAGTTAGGAGGTTGTAGTGAATGTAAACCTGCCCCGATCAGCAGCCAAACAGATGTTACACACCTAAAGAAATCACTATCAGCTGACGTTTACGCTTCATTTACAATATTTTACTTTTCACTTCACTTTCTGAGGAGTAATTACGTTTGTTCAGCTGCTCCAAATCCACCAGACTCCACTGACGAACAGTGATTTTAGAACTCAGGTGCTTTAAAAGAGTCGGTCCAGATTAAACAGAAACAAACAAACCCTAATGTGGCAGCGGTCGACCACCGACGGTGCTCTGAAAGCTAAAATTACTGTTTTTGTGAATGAAGTCTGGTTGATGTAACAACAGCATGGTCTCATACAGCCCTGCTTCAAGAAACATGAACTGTCCCTTTAAATGCCTGCGAGATGCTAATTCAGCTAGCGGAGCTTTCCTGTTGTCTCAGTGATTATTGGCAGTGTCAAAAATCAATTTAGGCCAAATTTTACAAAGTTTCCAGAAAATCAGAAAAAGAAAATGCAAATTAACGTTTCCTGTTTCCACCCCCTGCGATAGAGCTGGTGGAGCCGATTCAGAAGGAGAAGTGAAGATGTTCAGGTCAGACTGGAGGAAACTGAGCCGTTAAATCTAAGTTAAAGTGAAATCTCTGCTTGAGCTGGTGTTCATGAGACGCAGGTGACACACAGGTAATCCCACCCCAGTGCCTGAATGGAAGGACAAACGGTCACATGTGCTGCGATGAATAAAACATGAGAACAACACAGAATCTGAGCAACAACACGGCAGCTCCGGTGAATAATTCAGCAGCCGCTCTGTCGCCATTTGGCTTCGATTCAGACCAACAGCAGAGTGGATCAGCTGCTCAGAGGATCTCCTCACAGCTCACTGTGATTAAAGTGACGTCCACACTTTCTTAAGCTCAAAGTGGAGAGAACGATAAAAACAAAAGCTCCAGCTGCTGTTTTAGAGCTTCAGCACGTCAGAATGAGGAGATCGATGGCAACAGAGGAGACGTAAATAAATCCACCTCACGTCTGAGTGACGGGCCGGACAGCGAGGTCCAGCTGCTCACCTGCTTTTCGTGATTCTCTGAGGTCCATTGTCAGTTGGCTGCTGGTGCTGCTGAGGATGCAGAAAAGGTCAATGGTCAACATGTGTCTACAACACAGCACTCGCCAACCACGAACCACATGCAAGTCAGAAGTCAAACCGCCGGGCCTCTGTGTGTGTGTGTGTGTGCTGCACCTTGTAGTGGTTGCACTGCTGCGGGCTGCCGTTGACCTGGTAATACTCCACCAGTCTCTCGGCCAGAGCGATGCGCCTCAGCAGGTTCTCGATGAAGCGCTGGATCCGAACTTTACCACACGTCTCCTGTCGAGCTGCTGCTTCCAGAAACTTCTGGATGGTGATCACCTCCCTGCAGAGCAAACACCAGACTGAAAGATGTGTGTGCTTAAAGGAACCCACACGGTTCTCCAGGTCAAATTTGAGGCTTTTAAGATCTTTTATGACCATTTGATGTGAAACTGACCGCCAAACCAGCAAAAATATAAAGGAAACAATGGAAAAACAAAACTACAAATGAATTAAATACTCACATTCATGTCATTTAAAACCAGGCTTAACACACTCATATTTTAGATTCTGCTGCTGCCATTAATGGTTAAAACCACACAGCGAGCTAACGTTAGCTTGTCAAAAACAAGAAAACAAGCAAACAAATCAAAACGCCAACATAAACACTTCCTGCGATGTAATAATGTTCAGGAGACACTAAACAGGAAACGTTACAAACATCTGACACGTCTGTTTACCTCTCTCGACGCTCCAGCTCGTTCTCTGATGCATTGAGCTGCTCCCTCAGCGCGGCGATCACCATGACAGCCACGTCCACCTGCCGGCTCAGTGACCTCTCCCTCTCGGCAACTTCCTGCCTCTCCTGAGCCAAATGCTGCGAGTGAGCACGCTCACACAGGAGCTCAGTGTCGGTCTGGGCGAGCTCTGTGCTCACCTTGGCCAGCCGGCGCTGCATGGTGCTGTCGGCCGCCCGCAGGATGCTGGCCAGGCGGCGACGCACCGCGGCCGAGGCTGCCGCCGTCTCCAGGCCAGAGTACGAGTTCTGCTCTGGTGTTTGCAGGAAGGCAGACAGTGTTTTAGTCATAACCTGTATAACCTAGGCAACAACACAACACAACAACACATTCTGTAGTGTGTAAGCATTTAAAACCTGAACGCACCAACCAGGTCCAGGTCTAGGTCCAGGTCTGGGTCTAAAGGGGGGCCGAGTGGAGCTGGAGGCGGGAACGGGAGGTGGTGGTGGTTGAGGTGATGACCTGGGTCTGACTTTCTGTTGGACAGTTTGATATCCTCCTCATTTCTTCCTCCATCTCTATCTTCACCTTCGTCGTCCTCGTCCTCTTCTTCTCCCACATCTTCATCTTCGGTCCCCCCGTCGTCTTCCTCCTCATCCTCGTCCTCTTCCTCCTCCGCCTGCGTCCCCACTCCGACGCTCTGGGTGCGTCTCCTCACAGAGCTGTAGGAGTGGAGGTAACTGCTGTCTCTGCTGTCGCTGAGGGAGCGGGCATGAGGAGGCCTCCCTGCACCCTGCTGCCCCCTGCGGGTCGGGAGGCTCATGTCGTGCCAAGGGATCGCCGCCGTCAACGGGTCAGGGAGTTTGCCGGTGATGCTGAAGCCGCCGGTGATGATGTCGGGTGAGCGGTAAGAGTGGCGGTACTCCAGGTGGGCGCGCAGCGAGGACAGGCTGCGGAAGCGCTCCTGCTCACCACAGCGGGGGCAGCGGAACGGGAGGTCGCAGGAAGTGCTGGTGACGGCGCCACATGCCTGGCCGTTCCTCTCTAAGAGGAAAGAACCAGAACCTCTGGAACACAACTTCTGCTGCATCACTGTACACCTGCAAGAAACAGGGGAGAACAGGAGGGTGCTGAAACAATTAATCAGTTAATCAATAAATAAAATAACGTTAAGAGCTGATTATTAGTTTCATGTAAATATATTTAAAAGTATCTAGTCTCAGCCTCAGATGTGAAGATATTGTCTGTTTTATGTTGTTATACACTGAATCTCTGAATTTTTGAGTTGATGAACTGGAAAAAAATCAGATTCAGAGTTGAAACATAATCAATTATTCAAAACAAACATAAAAATTAAACATGTCAAATTAGTTTTAAAGTTTTGCTGCATTTGTGATAATATAAAAGGGCTACATGATATCACCGTGGGCCTTTGCAAACTGTGACGTGCATTTTGCATTTTTCTGACAATTTACAACAATTATTCATGTTGCCTGGTTTTTATCATTTCGTTAATCAACCAAACCAATCAGCAAAACCAATGTCAATATTGCTTTACACTGCACATTGCATTAATCATAAACAGTCCAATTAAGGCTAAAGTGGGGTGTGTGGGTTTCCAACATATAATAATAATAATAATAATAGAACACTATTCAACACTAATGTAGCACCCAATGTGTGTGTGTATATATATATATATATATATATATATATATATATATATATATATATATAATGCATGTACATCCCTCCTCCTGCAGCAGAGAGTAACGGACACTGATTTGCGGTGATCACGTTCAATGTCCCAGTGAGTCAACATGAATAAAAGCCAGGAGGACAGACTGGATGACAGCAGGTGACCTGAGCAGCGAAACCGCGGCTTCATGCTGCGGGCGCTAAACAAATCAAACTTCACAGTCTCCCTCGGTGTCCATTTAACTTCGCGTGTTGAAATGAAAAAACGCGTAACAGGTCAATTCCCCGCACACTCTTTTAGCATCGCTAGCCAACTGTTACCGTTAGCAGTGTACCTGCTCCCAGGCTAACCTGAGCTAGCAGATGCTAACCTGAGCTAGCGGAGGGAAACAAACGCTGAACCGCGACAGGACACACAACCGTTAGCTGCCGCTCTACTGCGCGCGTGCAGTTTAACGGCAGGGTTTTTTTTTTCAAATGAACCTCTGACCGTTAATGTGACGGTGCTGGGCGTCGCAGATGGAGACCGACGGTAGCCCGCATGATGTCATTCATTCAGGAGACAAAACTGAGACCGCCGGTAAGCTAGCCACCGAGCGACGACAACACTACGTCCGGTTAGACCTTTCAAAATAAAACAAAACAAGGTGCTCGTGGACATTACTTGGTCGGTATCAAAATAACTTTTCTTTTTCTGTCCTCATTGATTTTGAAACGTTTCTTTTTATATTGTCTCTGCGCTTAAATTCTGTTGCATTAATTTCTATTCAATTACACTGTAAAAAAACAGTTCACAGAACAAAACATTCACAGCATCTTTATCTAAAATATACAGCAAGTGCTTATGATTACACACCGAGAAATAAAACATCAATTGCATGTACGTGTTTCCAACTCCTATTAAAATTTGCATTACATTAATGCACGTTTTCGTAATCCATCACAGGACAATTACTCACAATAAGTTAGGGATATTCAGAGAGACTCAGTGATGTCATACATACAGTGTTTGTTTCATTCTCAGAGATTTTTGGGATAGGGAGGTACTGTATTGGGGGTGATAGACACACCTCATTTTGTGTTTTTACGTAATGGTCTTACCTGTGTACAGTGTGCTTACATATTGGGGGCCGATAACAAAAAGACAACCCTTTCAGTGTGGCATCACCTCTGGCCATTCTGTGGGTATAAGAAGCTGGTATTGTCAGTAAGTCATTCCAAGTTCATCATTCAAACAGCTATGAACACACGACGTCACTGGGCTTGAATGCCAGACTCCATCATGCAGGTACCCCACTGACACCAAGACACCGCTGCGGAACGCTTGCAGTGGCACAAGACCATGTGACCCGGACATTGCAGCAGTGGTCTACCTGTTCTTGTCTACTGATGAGTGTCGGGTCACCTTGCACAGAAATGATGGTCGTCAGCATTGCTGGAGAAGGCGAGGTGAGCGATACGCCGAGGTCAGCATGGTCCCCAGGGTTCGCCAGGGAGGAGGTGCAACAGTCTGCAGGCATCAGTCACGCGAAACAGACGGGTTATTGTAGATAGCCCAGTCACTGCACGCCTACCTCAGAGACACTACAGAACCCATCATCATCCCCCAATTCCGCCAGCACACCCCCAACTTTCTGTTCATGGATGATAATGTTCTCACCACATCGCGCTGCATCTGTCACAGCTCACCAGGAAGTCGGAGTGCCCTCATATGGTATGGGCCAGCAATGTCCCCTGACCTGAACCCCAGAGCATGTCTGGGACCAGCTGAAGAGAGACTGGATGATCGCATTCCCCCACCCCCCACGCAGACCGGCAGAACTGGCGGTAGCACTCCCAGGGAAGAGGGAATCAAGATTGCCTCAGAACAACATCATGAGGCTAGTGGAGGAGCATGAGACGCCGCTGTCAAGCTGTCATTATGCAAATGGTGGAAACACCCGTTTTGACACGCTTGTTATTTCTGCCATCCTTTGCTATTGTCTAAATTTTGGGGGTAATAAATATTAAAACTAATGAAAATGGTGGTGTTTCTTCTCATTCATTATTAGTAATATCAAAGGGAACTTTTACTTATTTCATTAAAATTCAGACCAAATAGGAAAAGCACTCATGTAAATAACAATATCCCTAACTTATTGTGAGTAGTGTATATTTAATGTCACACATGAACACATTTGCACAATCTATACAGTTTGTGACCCCCCCTTTATTTAAATTCTGACACTTTAGGCATTCTTGTATGTTTTAATATTGTAATGTTCATTTTTTTTATTGCAGGTACATGGATTCCTTATTTATCTTTGATTTGCAGTTCTTGTTTTTTACAATCTTCTTTTTCCCTGATGTTGGTATGCACCAAATTCCAAGACAAATTCCTTGTATGCGTAAATATATTGGGGCCGATAAACCTGACTCTGACTCTGATTCTCATGGTTCTAAAGAACAAAATCCAATTTCCAAGTTAAAGTCTCTTATGGTAGTGTGTAGTGCCATGTATCTGACACTAGCTCTGGATACCTGTGCAGTCCTACTAGATATTAAATAGCTAAAGATATAAAAACAGAGCTCCCAGTACAAATAAAAGAGGTTCTGATCCAATGTACACATAAATTCTTAATTGTATATATGTTTCTTAATAGTTTTAAGTTTTTTAATAATTTAGAGCTGAATAACTATCTTCTCAAAAGTCTTTTCCTGGCTGTGGGATTGACAGGAAGTCTCTAAAGTGTGAGCTGAACAATAAAAATGGAGTCATACAATGTGTAATCGAATCAGCGATCTGGAAAAGAGTTTTATTTCTCATCATGATCATGTACAGTAATGTTCTGTAAGTAATATACAAACAGTGATTGTGCATGTTTCTAAAAGCCCGTAATCTCATCAAAGTATTTTGTTTCATTACCAGAGTGTGTGAGTAGCTGCCAGTACAAAGATAATTCAACTGCTCTGTGTTGTAATGGGGAAATAAAACAAATCTGACTTCAGATGATTAACAATAATGCATTCAAATGTCACTTTGGCAGAGCATCAAACCCAGAAGGCAAACAATGGAATCCGATAAACTTTGGTCTGGTTAAATACAAATCTGCAAACACAGACCAACTTGGCAGAATGTTAAAACCTCTATGAAGTTGCATTTCCAGTTATTAAAGGGGTAATTCAGTTTTTTAGAAGTAGGGTTGTATGAGGTATTATTCCACAGTCAGTGTATTACCTACAGTAGA
Organism: Datnioides undecimradiatus; assembly: GCA_008933995.1. Lineage (NCBI taxonomy): Eukaryota > Metazoa > Chordata > Actinopteri > Lobotiformes > Datnioididae > Datnioides > Datnioides undecimradiatus. The sequence continues at coordinate 1,466,690 of WARS01000086.1, read as the reverse complement.
TGGCGGTCAACACGCTCCCAGTCAGATGCTATGTGCTGTGATGCAAAACTACAGTTTTTACCAATGAAGTTGGTGGTTTTTCGAGAGTGACACCACAGCTTCCCTTCAGAAAGTGCTATTTCCAGCTCAGTTAATTAGGTGATAATATTCTAAGTATAGCGCACACTTAAGATAACATTGAAATGTAAATGTTCAAATGAGGTTTGTTGGACAAAACAGCAGTTGAGCTTTGTGTTTGAACCGTGGTTTTGATTCACTGATGTTTTTCTCCCTGGCGCACACAGCCAGACTTCAGGTGAACTCACAGCAGCTCACAAGGTATTCAAAGGATAAATTCCAAGAAACACAAATTTACAGCCAGTTAGCTTAGCTTAGCATAAAGCCTGGACCCGTAAAAATGCGTAAAAATGATCATTTGCTGCCCGACTCTTTCTAGTCTGGGATCTGAGGTCTTCACAGACAAATATAAGAGTGATGTTGATCTCCCAAAATGTAAAACTATTCCTTTATTGTTCTGTGTTTTAGAACTTGTACAGCAACAAAAGTTCACATGTTGGATTCAATCAGGTAATTACCCATAATGCACTTTCCCCTTCTTGTTCCTTCTCATTTCTATATTTGCATCCTTCTTTGTTTGAGCTTGAACGTTTAGCCCTGAACTGAGCCTCTCAGACAGGCTGAAGATGGTTAATTAGGGGTAGATCTCATGGTTTGGTCCAAAGTAGGAACAGATGTGCCTGAGGAGGACGCCTGTCTGACTCAGCTCAGGGCAGAAAAGTCCCTCAAGCTCCTTTCCTTCCTACTTTCCCTTCCTCATTCCCTTGCCTCCTTGCTTCCTACTGACAGTGTTTTTGGTAGTTGAGTTTGGCTCCCAGCCTGGTTCCTGCCATGTGTTTGTTGAAGGCGTCATCCATCTCTCGGCTTTGTTCTGGTGTGAAGTGGTTCTTCCAGTCCCCGACCTCACCTGCTCAGGCACAAAGACATGTGACAGTTAAACTCTCAAATTCACATTAGCTTAAAAAAGTAAATAAAATAGTATTTATTTATAGTATCACAGCTATTCTGTGTGAAGTTCATACTTCATAAAGACACACCAAACCCAGGATGCTGTTGTTCTTGTATCAAGTTATTTTCTCTTATATGGTGGGTTTGAGGAGAAGTTTGATCTCAATCTCATGTCTTAAGATGCAGCTTCACTCCAGCTAAAACCCACAAACTGTAGCCTTTACATTTCTGTTTGTTCTCAAACACAATAAAATAGAGAACCAACATATGGATTGTTGAGCTTTAGAGGTGTTTTAAGGTGTATTTAAACATTTGGCAAAGCATATTAAGCATTCACTCTAAGATAGGCTAAGCAGCTCTATTGTGTCAGAAAAAAACAAATGAGTGACCTGAGCCTGTAAGTACCTCTTTATTTGTGTTCCTTGCCCTCACTTTGACATCATTGTGTAATTTTCCATGAGACAGGTTTGTGTAAATATGAGTTATTTGAATTTGAAGCAGTGTAATTATTTGCCTTCAGGACACTCGGACTCTGCCGCTTTGCTGTAATTTGCTCACTTGTTTGCTTTTTGGACATTTCATTGCACAGATACATGTTTCAAAGCCCGACTTCACATGAGCTCAGAGTTCCTGAGGATGCCAGATGTGTTCTTGCTAAATTACAGAGGAAAGTGCACAAAATTTAAAAAGAACAAACAACACTTTTGACATTTTTGGCTTCAGTGTTTCAGTAAATGTGAGCAGGAACCTCAGTGAACCAGGACCAGAATATGTAACACATATGTGCAGTAAATATGCACTAAGTGTTCTTCTAACTGAGAGAATAAAAGGGTATCATGGAAGCCCGGAGAACATAGAACACACTCAGATCACACTCAGGATCCTGGGGAACATAAGACCCTACATAACATAGGACAAGGGAACTGGAACCCTGGAAACATAGCAACATAGGGAAGGCAGCGGACAAGGTAATATAGAACCATGAGGAGCATAGACCCTGGGGAACATAGGACCCTGCGAAATCACTGATCCTTTGGGGAACATATGAGCCTAGATAACATAGGACCAGGAAACAGAATCCCTTAAGAAAATAGGACCCTAAAAAAATGAAGGAACCAAGATAATCTGGGAAGGTAGGACCCTAAAGAACATAGGACCTGACCTTATGTGTCATTTAAAACTGGGGATTATAGCAGCTTGGGAACTAAGGACGCTGGGAATGACCCCAACGTGTTGAGCCTTATAAACACATCCAGAACACAAGTTTGGAAACATTTTCCCTTGAATCTAAAAATTAAGAGTATAGTCATAATAAATAATTAATTAACATAAAAGAACAAAACAAGGTAACCAAAAGATGTTTAGAGAAAAAAATGAAGGAACCTTTTCTGAAGATGATGTTGCCCAGACCGTGGGAGTTGGCAAAGCTCTCCTTCATGGCATTGAAGGTGCTCCCCTCTGCGATCTTTTGGATCTGAGCCTCCGTCAGGTTGAAGCCAAAGAAGGTGCTGATCTGACGGATGCCTTCGCTCAGGTCCTGCAGGACAGGAAGTGGAGAGATGATGTCTCAGCAGAAATTACACAAAAGACCACATGAATTTATCATAAAACACAAGTAACACATTGACGTGTGGGCATCTTGTGAGTTTTACAAATTGATTAAAACTAGAACAAGTAATTTCTTTATAATTCAAATTATTCATTTTATATAAAGTCACAATGTTGTATGAGGTAGATTGACCTCCACCGTCAGTGTAGGATCTACCTGCTTGAGTTCTTCATAGGTGACAATCATGACGTTGGGGTCGTCCATCTTCTTCTCCCAGGCCAAAGCGTGGTCAAAGTATGAGCCCCACGGTACTACACATTCAAACACACACACACACACACACACACACACACACACACACACACACACACATTTATTTGGGTTTCACTTTAGGGATATTATATAGATTAAACCCAAAGCGCAATCCTGGAAACAAGAAGACATAAGGAACATAGGACCCTGGAAACACAAGAGCCTGGTAAAAAAGGACCCTAGGAACATAGGACCATGTGGACATAGGACCCTGAGAAAACAAAGCACAGTGGGAACATGGGACCTTGGAAGATAGACAAGAATAGAATAGAATAGAATAGAATAGAAGTACTTTATTAATCCCCTGAGGGAAATTTGGTTCTTACAGCAGCACAGAATAACATAAAAAAGTATAAAAGATAAAAACTGGATAAGATAAAAAATAGAATATAGAACTAAAATATTTACAAATTTACATAAATAAGTGTAGGAAGAACAGATGTGCAAAATTGAGTGATGTTTTGGGAGAAACAGAGTAAACAGATGAGGATGGACAAAGAGTGCCTCATCTGTCACACGGTGGTGAGCTGTTGTAGAGTCTTATTGCAAACAGGAGAAATGACTTGCTGCTGCTTACAACAGCGTTTAACAGCGGAGCTGAATCAGTCTGTTTGAGAAAGATAGGCCCTTGTGCACATAGGGCACATAGGGACCTGGGAATATAGGACCCAGAAGAGTATAGGACCTTGGAAACATAGGAACCTGAGGTACTCAGGGTTTTGGAAACATAAGAGTCCTGATAATATAGGTCCCTGAAGAATATAGGACTCTGAGGGACATAGGACTCTCAGAACATAGAACAATGGAAACACAGGACCCTGTAAAACAGAGCACCCGAGGAACATAGAAACCTTAGGGAACATAGGACCCTAAGGAACATATAAATTAAGTTGTGTGCGCAGCGCTTGCCTGGAAGCTATCTAGTTAACCTCTGTACAGGCCTGTAATCTCTGGGCCATGATGGTGAGTCACAGTTGCAGAGTGACAGAGTACAGTAGGTCAAGCAGCTAATTTGTCCATCTGTTCCACATCTTTTCAGGGGTATATGCTGTACTTTCTGCTCCCATCATTATATGATTGCTGACCACAGTATATATTAAGAATTTACATTAATGTCAGTTCATAGTATCATAGCCACATCCTGGACGAATTATAAATCATGCAAATTGAATAAGTTCATTTTCATCATTGAATAAGTTCATTGTCATAATTTTTAATGCAGAAATTTGCCATTTTTCCTGCAGCAGAGTGTTTTATAGTAACCACCAGTGCTTTCACCTGATTTATTTGAATGATGTAAACACTTTTCTTGGCAAACGCCATGCTACCGGTCTATAAACTGACCGAGTACTACGACTTAGAAGCATCTAAACTCACATTTAAACCTGTCTTTATGTAGTAAACTGATTGAAATACCTGTAATATTTGGATTGAACCATTGCATTAGAGAACAAATGTTGCTTTCTAAATGTAAACTTGACAATCCATCAACCATAAATTTGTCTTAAATTGTCTTTTTTCAGTAAAATAAAATATTAATTTCTTCCAGGTTGTAAGTGAAATCCCCCAAACAAACACACATTTGATTTAATTGATGGCTCATTGCCGAATGTGGCCCAGTTACTGCTGAATAGATGGTGTTTATTAAGGCAGAGTCAGAGTCAGTTTATTTATCATTTTCTGTAGAAAAACCTGTTGGACGTTGACTGCAAGAGTTAAAAAACACCTGAGAAATCAAAATAAAGAAACAAATACCTGAACGAAGATCAACTACATCAAACGTTAAAGTGCAAACTGTCAATTTAAAGGTGTTTAGCTGTTCATGACAAAGCTTCATATAATAAACAATTTTAATTCTGGATTCTTCATGTTGGAACAGACTGATCTGGGATCTGTTAAGTAGGTCTGTCACTCACCATCTCCACTCATGAAGTTGGAGCAGAAGGAGTCCCAGGACTGTCCCGATGGGAGGACCGGGTTGTTGTTGCAGAAATGATAGTAGGAGACCAGAGTGTCTTTAGGGTTCCTGAAGATCACCAGCATCTGTGCAACAACACAATAAATAACTAAATAAAAATAAAACATCAAAGCTGCTGAACTTACTTGCTGCAGACGTTTGGACACTTGCTTTAGTTTTCTTTTCGTAGAAGGATGAGGGGATGTTGTTGGGATGCATGTGGGTCCCCAGAAACCTTGGAGAAGGAGCCTCATCCATGACCTGAGGAAGAAAAAGAAATCAGTCTATCTATCAGAGCTGACGTTTATATTCTGAAAGAACATTTGGAAAAGGTTTACAACCACTGTGGCATCACAGCTCAACCATTTTCTGACCTTCGGTAAAGGTTTAGTTGAGTCTGGGCAGCTGAAACTGCCTGGCTCACGTAAGGACCCGGTCAGAATGAGATGCTTTTGATTGTTCAAAGCAGAAAAGCACTGACTGTTTGTAGGAATCAGGCTGCAAACACAAGCCTCTGATGTCAAAATCACATGTTTAGATGGGTTTAACAGCAACATTACTGCTGCCTGCCCCATGAGTTCAGACATGATTAATTAGACCTCCCTATCCAAACACTCAAACACGCCAAACGCAATGTTTTCCTGATTGAACGGCTGAACCAGGGCCAGCGGGGTGTTTCACATCTGAGCTCACGCCGCCGTTTCCAAGAATCTGTTAAAACTCCTTTAAAACATCTGCATTTCTGTTTGATTCTTTAATTTACTGTTTGTTTTTTATAAACAAACGTGTGTGTGTGTGTTTTCTGATCAAGCATCTGTCTCTGATTAATGCTTTCAGCGTGTCTTTGCGGGCAGGCTCGCCGGGCAGCTCGTACAGGCCCATAATCTCATCCTGATTGCAGCGACACTGAACTCTGTTTGACTTTTGTGCGTCAACGGATGTGAAAAACATCGGTTTACTCAGTGAGGTTTGGTGTGCGTGGGAGGACAAATTAGAGTTCTGACAATGGATTACAACCTTCAACACACTCTCAATAAAATGTGATCTGGATTCGAGCTAGATGTAGAACCGGTTTGAACCAGCCTGAGATACCACTCATACCACACCAGAGTTTAAAGCTAAAGTCCAAGAAACAAAAAGTCGTTTCCTGTTTACGACAAGTCATCACTGGTTCTTCTAATCATCCCCGCCATCGCGCCGCCAACCAAGACCTCGACCAGATCACAAACTGTTTTATTATTTTAGATTCAGTGAATCTGATTTAAACCAGATGGTTAAAACTGGTTTTAAGCTGATGTAGACTTGTATAAACAGATATTTTCTTCTTTTTTTTGTTTTTAAGCATCAGTTTTGTTTCTGCCACAGTTTATATATTTGACTTAAATGGTCAAAACTGGGTTTAAACTGCTTTGAACCAGATTAAACCCTGAAGTAGAAGCTGTATTTGACGACCTGGGAATGAGAAGACTTACAATACGCTACGACTCCAATCAGAGGGTTAACTTGATCCCATCGATTTACATTTTATTAAACTTTGTCTTAAGAGAACAAGAAGTGTTACCAAAAGGAGAAACTAAATGACAGCAAAACGAGTAAATAACTAAATGAATCTGACAGGAAACCCTCATTAAAATCAATCCTCCCAGTTTATACAGTGATTTATCTTTTAAAACGGATTTTATAATTAATGTATTTTAAACCTTGTCCTTTGAGACGGTTTTATGATGTTGATGTATGATGTGTAAACATCTTTTTAATTGAATTTATTGATGGACTAATTTTATTCTTTATAGTTATAGTTAAATTCCTCTTTTTATTATACCTTAAAATATCACATAATTAATTACTAATTATTTATTAGTTTATAATCTGTAAACCAGTTTATCATCCATGTTTACTGCAGACTGTAAGTAGTTATTGATTAATAAAATGCTTTACTGCTGTTTCCATGGCTCCTCCACAGCGATAGATGATATTACTTTGTTTGATTTGAAGCAGCAGTTTTATATCAGTGCTGCTGTGCCATTTAAGATACTAAACTGGACATAAACTTGGCTCAAACTGGTTCAAACCAGGAGGAAAAACATTTTTAAAACCGCAAATTCACCAGACGTGAACTAGTTATTATTAAGTTACTATTAAACTAGTTTTAGACCATGAATACTCACAGTCAGTGTCATAAAATGTGATATTTCATAATTTATTTAATTATTTCCTGTTAAATAGAGGCAGTTCTTGGATGTCGATGGCTGCTGCTTCCCATCAGGACTCACGTTAAGTGCAGGATTTAACGCCTGAAGAGAAAATTGGCTTGTAAAAAAACACAAATGCGGACAAATTCACAGCAGTAATTAAACACAGGACCAAGAATGAACCTCAGATTAACCACAGATGTCTGACTGAGCAGGAGTGAAATCTAAAGAAAAGCTTCTTACAGACACGCTTTAGTTTCATTTTGGACTTTTTATTTGATAAAATCCACAGTAATGTGTTAGCACCTGCCCCTGAGCCCCCCCGGGTGCTTATTTGCCCTCAGCCTGTTTCCTAAAGATAACTGAGGGCAAACACACGATAAGATTATTAAACTAAGAGTCGATTGCGTGTTGATATCAAGATATGATGTAAGACATTAAGCAATAAACTATATCCGTCCTGTTGATATCACCATTTATAATCATGGCCACATTAAAAAAGTCTGACCTCAATAAAAAGAAAGACCCGAACGACTTAATGTCTTAAATTAATGACCTTCTCAAAATAATCAATTAATACCGATTAATACTGACTTACTCTGTGTGAAACCTGAGCACCTGTGTTTGCAGCGGGTGCTGGTTGATGGGCGGCAGCTGTGTTTGGTGCTAAACTGAGCATCTGAGGCTCCGTCACCGGACTGAGCTTTCACTGCCGTGTTATTGGCCTTATCTCACCAGCTCCCTCCTGCCCTGCAGTCACCTCTGTGTCACATGACCCTTCCCCACACACCTGCACACCTGTTCCCACGTCTCCAGTGACTCTGCAGTATGTTACCTGCCTGGTCTCTGAGACACTGAGCTGTAACACACAGAAACGCGTGCCTGACGTCATTTCCTGAACAGTTTTCTCTGGAAAACACCACAAAACAACGTGTTTGTCGTCTGTTCCATTAAACTGCAGGCTGTTTGTCTGTTTGCAGCGACCTTTCAGTATAATTAAGGAAGCTTTGATCCAGAATAGTGTTGAGACATGATCATAACTCTGCTGCATGCGTGCACAGTCTCAAAGTAACCAGGTGACTCAGGGCTGATGCATTGTCAGATTAACTGGACAACCAGGTTTCTGCGGCCACAGCGAGCTGCGGTATGAAGCCCTGCAGGCGACGGGCCCGACCAGCAACGCCTCCAACACTTCATCAGTCATCGTTAAGTAACGATGTCATTCACGCGCTGCAGCGGGGAGAAGCACTCGCCACCGCGGCTGCACTCCCGCCTTCCTGTCTCTTGACACCAAAGTGGAGGCTGCACTTCTCTGGGTTAAAGCTGACGTTAGGGACAATGGCATGAAGGAGAACTGGATGGAAACTAAAATAAAGAAGTTTAAAACCTAAATGAAGCTAAACTCTGAACACTCACAACAGAGGACACTGACGCGTTTTCTGGATTATCCAGAATAACCAGGTCAGAAAGAGACGCTGCTGGTGAACTGTTAAGACGTAGTTTGTCAACAGAAACAGAATTAAATAATAAATAAAAATAAAAAGTCAAAAGAGGCAAAAGAGTCGCCTGATTGATGGACGATGATTAGTGAGGATTTACTCTGCAGTTACCACTGAGAACGCAATCAGCGGGGGTGACTCGACAGAAACACACAGTTTTATCTCTGCTGCTTGTCTGCTCTGCACACACACACTCACACACTCACACACACTCACACACTCACACACACACACATGCGGTAAGTACCTTCAGTGCTTCCTGTCCGAAAAACTCGATGAGCGGCGGCATCTTGGATTCCATTTTCAGGCCCGTGGCCTCTGCAATGATCTTCCTCAGAACCCCCACCATCCAGTTAAAACCTGCGCGCACACACACACACACACACACACACACACACACACACACACCATGTTTAACACATGTTGTACAGTCAATCATTGTTAAACCACGCTCCAGTTTAAAAGCCGGTCACAGGCTGCGGTGCAGAACGTCGTTTCCAGGTCAGATTTACTGTTTTAACGTTTCCCCTCAGAGCACCAGGAAACAGTTTAATGTGCAGAGACAAAATAAAATAAAAACTTTAACTTTTTTTTCTCTGTGATTTTGAAACGTGATTTGAAACATCTGCCTGCAGTAAATTCATCTTTAATCTCAATCTGACTGTTTCTTTAACAGCCACTGACAGCAGGAGGACCCTCAACAAGCTGCCACTCTGCAGCGTTTGTTTGCAGCGTTTTTTGTTATAAATTCAATCTAAAGTCTTCAAAAATGGGTGAAACAATTCAAGTAAATGACGATTTCCCCATGTAACAGACAGAACGGAGAGGGATTTAGAAAATCTTGATGTATTAAAGCAGTTTTCAAACTTCCATTTGTCAGTCACAGTGTTTTATAAGGCAGTTTAATGGTGTTTAAAGTCCAGATTAAACTGCATTTTAACAGCATGCAGCTTCTGTATCGTGCAGCGCGGGCGGGCCACTGAGTTTGGAAGAATTCAAATGAATCAGAGGTGACGTAGCTGCTGCTGCTGCTAGCTAATGAAGCTTAGCGCTGTGCTGCTAAAAGACTGATGGGTGCATGTTGGGATATTAGCAGTTTGTTTTAAAGGAGATATTGATTTTTGATATGAGAGTATAAAGAAATTCATTTTGCATTTTTATGGGATAAGTTGTTAAACAGGCACACAGCATCATGTTGTGGTCTAAAATGGTTAAAAGGGGATTTTTGGCTTGGTTTTAAAGAGTTTTTCGTGCAGACCGCGGCTTTAAGATGATCAGAGAGGTTTAAAATGGAGCTGGACTGTTTAATTTCTACTTCCTGGTTGTTTGAGAAAACTGAACATGAAGGAAGCTGGAAAACCAGCTCCAGGGTCGGCCCTGGCGCAGACACAGAAGTGACAGGAGAACATATTACAGGCCAATAAACGGCAGAGGGTTACTATGTGGAGTGTGGAGGTGAAGGCCGGGTTAATCCTCCTCTATCTCCTCCGTATATCACAGAGACGCCAGGAAACCATTATCTGCCGGTCCGCCGTGCAGCTCTGATGGAGCTGCCTGTAGTATCAAAAGCGGACATTCAGCCGTTCGCAGCAAGGCTCCCATTGGCTGAAGCCATGGAGGGCATGTAAAGTCACACCCCCGCGGATAAATAGCTCTGTTATCCCTGTGCAGGCCCCAGTCAAAACGGGCCCCATGCATGGGAGATGTGGGTCGTGTGTGTGTGTGTGTGTGTGTGTGTGTGTGTTATCTAACATTCCTCCAAAGGCGATTAGCTCGTCTGTCTTCTCACCGTTTCTCCACCAGCCGCCCAAAAAGGAATCACTTCCCCAAAAAAGAAAACATGTCACATTCCTCGAACGCACCGCAGCAACTCTGCAGGAGTGTCGCACGCTCTGTGTTTTCAGGAGGAAGACGGCAGAGCTGGTGTTACACTACGTGGTGCGTTTAAATGTCAAACTCATTACAGACGGTGCAAATGTGTGCACTGCAGCGCCCGGAATTCCTGCAATAGTGGTGTCAGTGAAGGGCTCACATCAATACTGTGATACCGGAGAGAATTCATTCAATTCAATTTAATGATTCAATATGGAGTAAAAAGTGCATGTTTGTATTCATATTCATATGTATAGTTACGTGCAGCTCAAAATTAAGATCGCTTCCTGCTTCTGTGCACGAAACACAAACACGTCTGTGTTTTTCAACCTGGAGCCTGTTTCACCACATTTTTGCGTCTGAGCGTTGAATGAGGACAACAGCTTCTCAGATTGATCCTGTAATGAGCGGCAGCGCTGCGGCCGGCGGCTGCACAGCCTGCTGCAGCGTCCTGCAGCTGCCTGACAGCTCTGTGGAAAAGAAGCCAGAGCTTTACGTTAAAGAGGAGCTTCCTTTGTGTTTAAAGAGAAACAGCAGCTCAGTAGAATCATCTTTGTCTTTTTGCTGTTTTCAACATCCTCCAGCTCATGTTTAACTGGGTTTGATGTGAGAACCAGAGCACAGTGACTGGGGACACAGTGGGTCAGAGACGGACTCATTTCACATTTAAGTCGATAAATTATAGTTTTATTTGGACACAACCGGAGTCTGTGATTGTTGGAACAGTGGAGAGTTTTTTTAAATTACGCTGAGTTTGAATGAAGCCTGGTTTACAAGGAGCTTAGAGCTAAAGTTCATGTTATAACGATATAAATGCGATCTAACGTCTTTTTCTAACTAAAACGCATCTTACTCTCACACACGAAGGTCTGTGCCTGTATGATCCTCCTAAAACTGTTAAAGATCAGTTTTAGTCATTTACAAACAAAACCTGGTAACATAGGCGGATAGGAGTTTTCTTTTAACACATAGAAATTAACATAAATCTGAAATCTCAGATGTCTTTTTGTCCCTGAACGCACCAGCACAGAGCCGTTCAGAAATCAAAAATGTGACTTTGGGAAAAATAAAAACTGATTGATTTTCTCTCTGCAGCGAGTTTCGAGTCAGTTCCTCCGAAGTTAACTCCTAATGGGTTAATGAATGAGAAGCAGCCTGGTCTGAGCGCAGGTGGGTTCGGTTGGACAGTCACAAAAACGTCGGCTGCATCTCTCCCAGATGTTAATCCCCAGTTCTTCTCTTTGTTCTCCTTGTTTCCTGCGCAGACGCTTGATGGTTCAGCTCATCAGCCCGAGCGAACATCAGCAGCAAACACGAGAGGAAGAAGCAGCTTTCCCTCTGATCGCTGCGTCTGCGTCTCACAGCAGTTAAAGATGCTTCATTCTGCATCTGATAACATCAAAAAACCCAGAAATATACTGAAAAACTGCATTTTGAGTCATTAAAGTCTTGATTCTTTCATCAGATGTACTGTGTTTGCGTGTCTGGATGGTGATTTATTAAAGGAATTCATTCACTAATTCTCTTTTTTAGTCATTTAACACGAGACGGTTCAGACAAGAAGCTAATCGCTAATTGCTGAGCTACAGAGGAGTTTTAGATCAGTGTGTGTGCTGATCAGTGAGTGTGTGAGTGAAACAGAGCTTCTCTCTGTGACTGAGCAGCGACTCAGCAGTGATGTGACTCTGCAAAGGTCAGAAGCTGCTTTCTGAAACACATCACTGTATTAAAGCAGAGACTCAGCTTCAATGCTCTGCACAGACTCTGGAGTCACAGCAACACATCACTGTATTAAAGCAGAGACTCTGGAGTCACAGCAACACATCACTGTATTAAAGCAGAGACTCTGGAGTCACAGCAACACATGACAGCTTCAATGTTCTGCAGAGACTCTGGAGTCACAGCAACACATCACTGTATTAAAGCAGAGACTCAGCTTCAATGCTCTGCAGAGACTCTGGAGTCACAGCAACACATCACTGTATTAAAGCAAGAGACTCTGGAGTCACAGCAACACATCACTGTATTAAAAGCAGAGACTCTGGAGTCACAGCAACACATCACTGTATTAAAAGCAGAGACTCTGGAGTCTGTAACACATCACTGTATTAAAGCAGAGACTCTGGAGTCACAGCAACACATGACATTTTGCTTTATCCGCCAAAAATAAGACAGTTTAAATATCAGGAACACATATTTATGCACCAGTTTGAATCCTGATGTGAGTTTCCCTCTGCTTCCAGCTTTTATGCTAAAGCTAAGCTAATCCTGATTCAGCCTGAACACACATGCACACACACTTATATCAGCTCCAGCTCTTTACACTCTCTCAGGGTTGGGCAGTATGTCCACTTCAAAGATTTACTGTCTGGCCTCAGTTAAACATTTCTTCAGAAACAGACTTGTGCTGATTGAAGCTGTTCAGCAACCTGACACCTGATCCTCAATGCCGAACTCTATCATGTGAAACTGGACACGATTGTTTATTGATCAATCAGCGTTTTCCTGCAGCTTCATATTCTCGTTTGCTGCATTTCATTTCTGATTTGCAAGCGTTTGTTGAGCAGCAAGCTTCACTTTTCTGCCTGTGTTACAATCATTAGCGTCTGGGGGCGGTGGGCGGGTGGTCAAAGGTCAGAAGGAGTCACACCAGTGCAGGACAAGAAATGTTCTCAAAGAGACTCTAAAAACTTCGTGTCGTCTACTGGGATTAATTTCCATCTTTGCTGTCACTTTCCGGAGGCTGAACGCTCCTGCCCGCTCACACGCTCTGCAATTGGTTCACGCATCACTCACCGCATTTGGGGTAAGCCACCAGCATGATGTCATCCTCTCTGGCCTGGATGTTCCCAGACCTTCAAGGTGCTCCTCCAGGACACACGATCACTTGGTACCCAGCGCCATTGTATCTGCACAGCTTAACCCTCGTCACCTGATTTCCTGTGCCATCTGCATCTTGGACTGCATTAGGCCGCCGGTGCTCATGCTGATCCAAGTGGCGTGTGGCTGCCCTCTCTTATCAGAAGAAAGTCACGGACAAACAATTCCGAGGAATTAACGCAGCTTTTAAAAACACACACAAACACACACACACAGACACACACACATACAGAGTAAACAGGGTGTAGCTGGAGAAAGAGAAACTGCTTTTCTGTGCATCCACTGCTGCCCTGCAAGTGAGCAGGAGCAGGAGAGAGAGAGAGAGAGAGAGAGAGAGTAGAAAGTCAGGAGGTGCCTGTTGCCTCCTCCTCCTTTGCTACTACACACACACACGCACAGACATGCAGGAAAATGTGTGTGTGTGTGTTTAATAGTGTGCCTGTGCAATATTTCACCAGATAGGGGTGATCTGCAATTTCCCCAGTGTGAGACTAATAAAGGAATCTAAATGGAAGAGTACATGCTGACAGAATGACTGAACCCCCATTCCCCTCTCTCTCTCTAGAGAATATTACCCTTATAGAAACGCTTTCAATGAAAACGCAGGGATAACATTGTTGAAATGGACTCAGCAATATGTTGCAAAAAGCCCCGAGACCTCAATCTTGTTTTTCAGCTTGATGAAAAAAATATCAGACAAGGTTGTTTTTGTGTTGTTTTGTTTTTTTGTTGTTTTTTTTTTGTTATTGTTGACGAGCCATAGGAAACATGTTGTCAGTTAGAGAGAGACAAAAACCTATATGCCACCCCCACAACCGGCATCCTTAGAAAACAACCCGAAGCTTTTGTTGATTTTGAATTCATTTGTGTCAAGAACAACCCACCGGAGACCCAATCTATGTGTGTGAGGCTGCGCACATCTGAGACAAAAACACAAGTGTGTGGTTTGTGTGTGTGTGTGAGTAAGTGAGAGAGAGAGAGGGAGAGGGAGGGAGAGAGAGAGGGAGAGGGAGAGAGCGAGAGAGCGAGAGAGAGAGAGGGAGAGAGAGAGAGCGAGACAGAGAGAGAGCGGGGGGGGTTTAGGGTTGCTCTGCCTTCCTCAGACGGTCGGGGTGCGGAGGAATCTCTCCTCAGCGTGTGTTCCTGTTGTGCAAGCGTGCACTGTTGTACTTGCAGACAAGGTTTAAGCAATAAAAAGTCCTGTAATTGCTCTTTAAGCAGAGGAGAAGCCTACTTGCTTTTTATTGTCTTGTTTTCCCTCCCTTTGTGTTATTATGCACCAAAAGCTTAAGTCTGACTCTGATTCTTAATGTTTTCTTTAAACTGTACCCTGGTGAGTTACTGTTGGCACATTTGGAGGATTTTCAAGAACAAATCCTGAATTTTGTGGACCGGGTACCCCAAACCACTGGATTCTACATTTCTCATGATGCAAATCAGTAACACATGTTGCCTTGTAAACGCTGACTTTCAGCTTGTGATGCATGTAACTCCAGAGCTGCAGAAAACAGCTGGGTAATAACTCCTTGAGCAGCCCTGTTTGCTCCATGAAATTATATTTATATGAAACTAATTCCAAGGAAGTGCAGACAGGATCATGTTCTCTGTTGAGGAAATGTTGTTAATTAACACAGCTGATTTTAAAAAAATGCCCATTAGCAACATTTTTAATGTATTTTCCATTAAAACACAGTGATATCTACTTTATTTAATGTTTAAACAGTTTGTCCAGGTCCAAACCTAAACCCTCACACTGCTGTCAGGATGCAGACGTCCCTCTCTGGTTTCAAAGCCCTAAACTTTGTACAACTCCGGTTGAAAAACACAAACTGGGTTTTCCCCAAGACGTGTTTCCTCATCTTTGTGCGTAAAATTGGTGAGTTGCTCATTGAAATGACAGTTTGTGTGTTTTGAAACTTCTCCACAGCCGGTGTATCACTCACAGCAGACAGCAGTCACACACACCAGACTCCCTTGACAAAAACAGTAATTTAACTCTGCAGGAAGCAGAATCTGCAGGTTTGACTCGCTGCCTGTATTTGTCAGTTTGTTTGTGTTATTGTGCTTCTTTGGTGAATCTAAAATTAACTTTTAAAACACAGAACTCACACAACAACAAAAACAAACTAACTAATCAAGGCAATGGTGACCAGCAGCTCCTGTGATCTGGCAGCTAAAATGACTGTTTTTGTCAAAGGAGCCTGGTGGTGGTGAAGAGACCATAGATTGATTTAACAGCTTCAGTTTCATGTCTGAAAGGTGCGTCTGGCAGCAGGATAAAGCAGTAAAAATTCACATCCTCTCTCCTGAACAAGTGGAGCACGTTTGGTAACAGTGCACCGACTTTCCTACATTTCACAAGACTCTGTGTGTTGCAGCGTTCAGATTTCCCATCATTTGAACCAAAAGATCAAAAGATCAAACGAGGAGAAGCCGCCTCAGACCAGGAGGACACTAAAAAGAGATTAAAAGAAGAACATTTGATAATATATATTTCATGAAAACGGCTTTATAATGTGAATTTTCCCCTGTCATTAATGAAATAATCATAATGTAAAATAGATGTAATGATTGAATAGATCATATTAAAGTTGAAGTCAATCCCTTTATATCTAATTATAACTGTAATTTGGTCTAAATTAGTGTGGAAACTCTGTTTAACCGCCACAGCGTGTGTTTTCTGTGTCTTACCTGTTCGTCTCTCGTGTTTTTTCCTTTTTTACATTTTGTTTCTGTGCCTCTGTCATTGTGTTTGTGACAAATAAAGACATATTTCCATTGCTCGCTGGTACATGTGTTTCATTTTAGCGGAGAACTGTTGCAGACGTGCTGTCACAGGGTTTTACCGTGTAGCTCCACTTCACGCTAACAGCTTTCAGCCCTTTACATGGCGAACCCTTCGCTAACAGGAGGGAGGGTAACACGGTCCTGAAATAACATTAAAAGATAAAACTGGTGCTATTTAATCTTTTTAAAGTGAACTCACGCGTTCTCTGAAGAGACAGCAGTGACTTCCTGTTCATTTCAGTCTCTTTATGAGTCTGTTCTTATAATAAAAGATAAAATAAGCAACAGCAGCTCTAACCTTTAATTCTGTGTTGTGTTGCCATCGTTGTGGGTTATTTGAAAAAGGCAACAAAACACAGAAATGACTTTAAACGTTCATGTTTCTGTCTCATTGCTGAGAGCTGTTTCATTCCCAAAGAGGAGACAAATCCTGCATGTTTAGCTAACAGGCTAACGCAGTCCCTGCATCAAAGACACCAGCGACATCTCCAAGACCACTGAAGACACAGTCAAAGCTGGGACAAACTGGTTACACAAACATACCATGTGCTTGGTTTTTCCAACAACTTCTCCTTCTTTCGTGTCTTTCAAGATGTCTTTCACCAACTTCGACACCAACTGGCAGCAGCTGGAGGTCGACATCGTCACTGGTTGCATCTTTATCCCTGAAAGATCTGCTCAACAAAGCAGCCAGAATGGAGTTTATCCAAATCTAGAAGCCTAATCCTGAACGAGAGCTATGTGCAGGGCTGCTTCTGATTACCGACGTCTGTAAAGAGCCTGTAAAAGAGTCTGCGGAGGTCGTGCAGAGTCGGACTGAATGACAAGGCAAGTGTGAAGGAGGTGTTTTACCAGCAGAGATGTGGGTTAGAGCCCTGCCAACCCAACAGCCTCTGCTCTGTCAGCTCATATGCTGAAGCAGTGAGCTGCAGCTGGAGGAGGTGGAGGACCACAAGGTGGTGAATGTCTGCTTAGATATGAGCTTTGATGGATGGTGAGGATGGATGCAAGTAGACAGTTGAGCATGTTGACACTGTAGGTACAGAGAACCAGAGGCTGCATCAGCAGATCATGGGGGCAGATGTTGGGACAGGGTGTGATGAAGATCTCTGAGATGGAAGAACATCTGATGGTGGCATGATCAGGACACCGAGCTCCAGGCTCCAACTGGGAGATTAGACTTTACCGAGACAAACATCCAAGCTGACATTGCACCATATCTGAGAACAGCAGCTCTAGTTCTTCTGGAGCTGATGGTTCCTTCTCAGTCCTGAAATACACTGGACCTTGAAGGCTCTAGGATGAACAAATTGAAGTTGATTGCAGGGTGATCACTGTGGAGAGCACAAAGCCAGGTTAAGTCAAAAAGTCTGAGCCACAGGGTTGGTCCAAAGATGATAAAATGACAACAGCATGGTGACTTTATGCTGACGCCTTCTTATACAAAGCATTTCCTCCAAGGTGAAGCCCTGCAATGCAACATTAATTAAAGATGTATGTATTTTACAGCTTATGCAGGAGGAAATACACAATGCTTATCATGATAAGTCTAATATTTGAGATTTTGTTGGATGAAAACTTTCAGTTATTAACAAATAAAACATGAAAACCAGTGTATTTAACTGTTTTTACAGCAGGGAACCACCAAAAGAAGCGATAGGAAATCAGGAAAAATCAACAGAACAACGAAAATCAACATCTGAACATCTCTGACACACCACAACGAGCAGCTTCCATTCATATCTCTGTTTACAGCTTAAATACTGCGGATTTACACTTTACCACCTAACAAACAAGAGTCCCTGAGGGAGCCAGACGCTGTCAGGATGTTTGAAAACGTCTCATCAGTGCACAGAAACCATCAGTGGCGGTATTGTGAATGCTCATGTTGCGTTGGGGGGGCTGGACATTTATCTGATGGTTAACAAATGTGGCAGGAAACAGATCGAGAGGCCCTTCAGGGCTGCAAACCAGATGTAGAAAATACTGTGAGTGTTACGCTGCAGTCTGCACAGCTTTCTCCACAACTCACACACGCAGAATCTGTCCGTCTGCGTCTCCGTCTATTCTTCTTTATGTCTTTTTATGTGTCTTGTTCTTCCCCTGAAGCATAAAACTTTATGATCTTTGTTTCTTTTTTCTGTCTCAGCCACTCTTTGTCCTCAGATATCCTTCTTTTCTCTCTTTCTCACCCGCCCTTCCCCTCTCTTTGTCCCTCTCTTCTCTTCATTCGGGCTCTCACTCTCTTACTTTTTCGCTCCCTCTGTACATTTCAGTCTCGGTCGCCCAGGACTCCACTCAGCTCAGGGGGCCTCCCGATGTCACTTGACAAACAAAAATCTCCATTCACGGCTGTACAAATGAGCAACCACATATTCCACTCACACTCGAATTGCGCATGAACACGCTACACACACACACACACACACACACACACACATGCAGTTTGATGGGGCCCCAGACATAATACACACATTTCCACGCTTTAATCTGTAACGCCTTCTCTTCTCTCTCTCGAACTTTACATGAATGATTTTTGAAACCCTGCTGACTGACTGCACAATGCTTGACTGCACACATCCACATTTTATTAATTGTTTGGTGTGTAAAATGTAAAGAAAAGCTAAAATGTTCTTCACAATTTCCCAAAGCAGGAGGCGAAGTTGATTTTTCAGTCCAGTTGTTAAAACATTCATTTTACAGATTCCCTGATCAGTTTTCTGCAACTATAAAACACTTGGTTAAGTTTTGAAGTGTGGATGTGAGAGTTACTCCTCCATAGTGAACGAGTAAACAGCAAAAAGGATTTTAGATACCTAAAAAGCATCACTATCAGTTTACATGCAGCAGTATTTTGAATATTTTTACTGCTTTACTCTACTCTTTAAGCGCAGGAGACAGACACATGGTAACGTGACTTAAGGAAGACTTATTGATCAGAAGCAATAAACTGCAGCAGAGCTGTATACATTTTTAAATGTTGCTAATCAACTTTTTACTTTATTTTGTCTTTGTCTATTTGTGTTTTTATTCTTATTTGTATTTCTTGTTAATTTAATTTAATTTAAAAAAGAAAATCGGGATCTGTGGAAAAAGATTTTACTCGGTGGTGATTTACTGACGAAGGCACTGACGCATGCGCAGCGCAGCCCAAAGGAACAGGCTGATGGGTACCGGAAGTTCAAAATGGCGATGGACGGAATGATGTCCACGTCCTCGGGTCTGTCTTACCACAATGTCGGAGATTTTTACCCGAGAAAGTTCGGGCTGAAGCCGGACGTGGTGCCGTCCGGGGTTACCGAGAGGAAAGTGGGACCGCTGGATAAACCGGACATGGTGTCCGTGGACGTCATTAACGTCAACGATTCAGGTTTGTTATGCTAGCAGGCTAATGGCTAACAACACGTAGTCAAACAGGCGGCTCGGCTAAGTGAGCTAACAGCTGATTCTGAGTTCGGCTGTGAAGTTTTGAGGTTTATCCCGCTGTCGGGTGGCTGTAACGACAGTGGAAACATTAAAGTTGTCTGTTACGGTTGGAGTAAAGCTGTATTGCGCTTTATTTGTCCGTTTGGGCTGCCATAGCTTGTTTGTTGACGTTTGTGTGTCGCCAGCTAGCTAGCTAAATAGCTAGCATTGAATCAGCTGTTAGCCAGTCCAACGTTCAAATTAGCAAAACACTTTCATTGACTGGTCATAAAAGAGCACACAACAGTTTGTAACGTACTTTGTTAATGGAGGTTGGTCATTTGAGCCCAGAGTTTATTTCTTAACTGTGATTTTATGAAGACAGACTTTGTTAACAAGCTAATTTTATTACTTCCAATCTCAGTTAAAATGAAAGGTGAAGCGAAAACCTCTCAGACATCTGAGGACTTCCTGAGTGTGCGTGACAAATTCCTATGAAGTGGTGTATTCCTATGAAACACTTCCGGTCATTGATTAGCATCATTAACCCAATGCAATAAAACGAAAGGGACAGGATTCCTTAAGTAAAGACGGATTAGCAAAGGTGCTAACTGCGGATGATATTCTGTTGCACTTCCTCTAATTTATGTCATGATATGAGACTAAATATCTTCTTGGATTTGGGGCAGTATTGTCATATGTGTTGTCTTTTTCCTGGCTTTAACTGCATTACATTAAAATATATGCCTTTCTGAACTGCTCTGTTATTTGACTTCACTTGCTTAGTCTTTAAATTCACATTACTGATCAAAATATCAAAAGCTAGCAAAGGTATAAGTCTTACAAAAACATCACAGTATTTGTTTGTGTCCATTTCGACCAGTCCTGCGTACTGTATGTTGTTGTATGAATGAAGTGAAGTGAAACATGACAGCACTGATGTTGTTATTACCTGTTGACGGTGGTACCTGAACTTCTCCACAGATGTCCACTTGCACAGGAAGAAGCATGAGCATGACACGTACGTCTTGGTGAGTGTTTTCATCAGATCAATCAGACGGGTTCCCCACACAGACTGATGCCATATACACTTTGCAGCAAGTCTGCTTTGTGCAGTTGTTAACAGAGATTTGACTCTTTGCAAACACCATGACGGAAGGTTCAGGGTCATTGTTGTAGCTACTATTGCATGCTTATTATATATCATGCACCACCTGACGAACCACAACTCCACCTGCTCTCACATCAGATATCTGGCCCATTTGTGTGTTTGTTGTCCTCTTTTTTTGTTATTTATCATCTGTTTATCAGTCAGGAAAGAGTAAATCAGACAAGTCTCGAGCTAACAGGGATTACAGGTTATTTTCTATGACTCTGTTCTTTATCCAGTCTGTATTCATGTCTCTAAAGACTGCTTGGGCTTGTATGAGTAAAACCTTTAAGAACATTTAATAAAGGACTTTGAAGCTGGGCTTTATTTCTGAGTTTGGACTCTTTGGACCAGTAGGGTTGATCTTGATTTTACTTGTATTTTCTTATATTTAAATGATTGTTTTGTCTTTGGGGTTTTAGGGACTTTGAAGAGTGATGGATGTTACTAACCCCCACACTTAGACACTCATACAACTTAAAAACACGTTGTCTTTAATATAAAGAATTAATTTCAGACTGCTGAGGACAATAAACATTGTTCTTCAGCTGAAGTCAGAGTTATACACTGACACACCACTTGGTGGCACTGTGGCTCATACTTTGCTTCGAATCTGGCTTCACTGTCAGAGACTTGATGAACCTGATTGTAAAGAAATGAATCAAAATGTTATTATTGATGGCGGTACAGAATCTTTTTAGCGGACATGCTACTCCACTGCACAAATCAAGACCAACCATCTGTTCTCATGGTTAAAGTGAGTTAGTTTTGTTTATTATTATCTTGTGTTTTAATTTGCAGGGCACCATTCATCCATTCAGGAAGTCACACAGATCCATCTTAGGGAAACTCCTGCAAGAATTCAGACTGGTGTCCTCAGACAGACGGGTAAGTGTGTGCGTTTGTTCAGATGAAGACTAAAAACTGGCTCTGGTGTTTAAAACCCGTCCGGTCCTCGTCGTCAAACCATGGTCTTGGTTTTTTCGCTCCATTGTCGGCGTCTGGAGAGTCCTCACTTTATAATCCCACTCAGCTGTAAGCTGGTTAGATTCTGTGTCTCATACACAGAGTTAAACCCAAACACCTCCAGTAATCCTGTTTTCCTAGCAGGTCACCATGTTCCAGTGAAAGCAGGATGTAGCTCTCACGGTGAAATAGCATCAGCCGCGAGCTGAGCGCTGGTTGACCTGTCATTGTGGGCAGCGTCTATCTGTCTTCGCTGTGGTGTGTTTGAGATAGCTGCGCTTAAGTTAATTTACTTTGTCTGTGAGCCAGATTGTCCAGTGCAGTGCAAGGTTGACAGCGTTGACTGTCGTTGACTGTTTTAGACTTGCAGTAACAGTGTAACATGTCAGTTTTCATACATAGAGTGTTGTTTTCCTGTCCTGAGCTGAGTTTTAGGTTAGTTAGCGTCTGGCTACGACCACGCTTGCTCGTTTGTTGTCGTCCATAAAGCATCGTCAAACTTCTCCCCAATCACAAAACTTGTTAAAGAGGTTACACCAGTGAAAGGTCATTGGTCAAAAGTCTGATGCTCTCCACTCTGACTTCACATTCATATATATGTAAAATACAGATTTAGCTAATGTTACGTAGCAGCCAAAACAGCTGAAGCACAGCGGAGATGTTTGCTCAGGCTACAACATTCACCTCTAGGAGACTACGCTGGGTCTGTCCAAGCAGCTGTGCTCGTCTGCACCATCACTTCTCTGCCTTTCAACCTCACACTCACTACACACACACATTACTCACAGACCTGTTCATTAATACAACAATGGGGCTCTTATAACAGAACCTTTTGTGTGGATGTCCTTGGATGTTGACGGGCTCGTACACTGTGTGAGTGGAAACTCTCTGCAATCTGCCTCAAAATCAGTTAAAATAAGTCTTTTTATTGCTTTTTTTGAACACGTTGAATGCTCGTGCTGCATTTGGCGGCGGCGCTTCATCATGATCTCCAGAGAGGTGCCTGTTAGTGCAGGCTGTGATCACACATGCAAACATGAATTAAAAACGAGGAGCAACAACATAGTTTGTTCTGATTTCAATCTCAAAAAAAGGCTTTGACATTTATATCATCATCATACATTTAAGTGCATGAAAAACATGAGACACATGCAGAGCGAAGTTAAGCTACAAATGCTTCCAAACAACACTGGAGACATGATAATGAATGTGAAAGGACATGATTGTTTTGTGTGTGTGTGTGTCAGTGTTATTGTACTATAATCCACTTTGACCACACGCCGGCAGGGGGTCTTGGTTCCCCATAGAGCCTCGGATTGGATTACACGGTGTCGTACACGGCTTAGAGGCCAAACATAGTTCAAACCGGCGAAAGTTGAGATGTGCTTCCTCAGCGCCTCGGCGCCCTCGTCTCACATCTCCTCTTACCTTTTGTGTTGTGAAATAAAACGAAGGCTTGTCAACATCCGGTTTCAGGTACACTCTGACCGATGATGCAGCAGTGTGACAGATGATACCTTCTGCTGAAACCAGTGCTCCTTACATCTGGACGTGTTTATCCCAGAAACATGAAGTATAGTCAGTGTTGTCTCTGCTCGCTCTGGTTTCTCATGATCTCAGACTGTAAAACAACATCAGTGACCTAAAGGTACTGAAATAACCTGCACACGGTTCCAGTAAATGACGTCACACACTTTAAATGACATTTGTTAGGAAATGCAGAGATTGTATAATTAACAGAGAAGTCTGATAATATGACAAACACGCTCAGTCAACTGATGTGGTGATCGCTGTTGTCATGGAAACACACTGAAACCATGTTAACAGTGCAAAGTAGTGACGCTAGTTATTTAGCTTAGCCCCTTGTTACTGAAACAAGCCTTAACCGACACTTCGGCGTCCACTAGGTGGTGCGGCATCGTGAACCACAGCTTGTAACTCTGTTAGCCTCTTAACAACCACCTTAATGATTAATCAATTAACCGAGGAGACTTCAAAATTAAAGCCGCAGAAGAAGAAATGTCTGATTTTTAGCTCCTGATGTAGCTCAAGAGCCAAAAATCTGAGATCCTATAACTCCCAGGATGCAACTCAATGACATCTCCTCATCAGATCCTGAAAGTAACGATGGATATAAACACATTATTAATTGTGGTTAATCTGGACGTGGCTACCCATCAGCCTCTGCTGCAGTCACAGCATGTCATGATGAAGCGGGGACATCAGGCCGTCAGCAGAGGGAAGACACGAGGACAGGAGAGTGAGAGGACCAGGCGTTGTCTCGTTGTCTCTCAGACTCAGAAAACTCCTTTGTCCGCGTTAGCAGGCCGCCGCACGCCGCCACTACCGCCGCCGCCGCCACCAATTCATTATGTAAGTAGGTTTATTTTGAGAGGAGAACACAGCCACCCCGGAGACACAGAGCCCCAACGGCTCCGATCTGAGCAGACAAAGAGCGGGAGAGGACGTTTTCTTTGTGTGTGTGTGTGTGTGTTCATCGCCACAGGAAGTGCAGCCCTGCAGGTTGAGACGCCGCCGTGCTGCAGGTCTCAGTTTGGTCCAGAAAGCCTACAAACCCATCATCATGAGACCAAATTCTCCTTCCTGCTCTCCCTCTCCTCATCAGAGGCGAATATGAGTCACGCCTCTGCTCACCATGAGGACACACATTTGACCGGCGCTGCTCTATGATGCGACGGCGTGGCACGGCGCTCAGTGATGATGTAATCGTGCCTGTCGTCAGCGGAGGGGCTCCTTATTTAATACAGTACCTGGTGACTGAGCCGCTGTACGGGCGCTGCAGCCCTGTCACTCCAATGTCACATGTAACCTCAATATGCTGGCACGCCGTTACGCCGCCGGACAGCCGGGCGACGCCGCTGACGGACAGACGGGGGCAGCAGAGCGTCAGTGTTTCACTCTCCTCCAGGCACTGAGTGTGTGTGTACGTGAAAGGTGGGGGGGTTGGGAATGTTTTGGACCAAGTGCTGTCTCTCTGTTTGCACACACAGACACATGCACACATGCATGCACACACACACGCACGCACACACACACACACACACACACACACACACACACACACACACACACACACACACACACACTGTGGGTCTCCCATGCCTGTCGCTGGCTAGTGCTGTCACCAGACGCCCCAGTGCTGTCATAACACAGCACACCACAGTAATTGTAGATTTCACAGCACTCGGCGCTCCCCACCACGGCATATGACTCCAACACGAAGTGACAGGCCAGGACACACACACTCACACACACTCACACACACACACACACACACACACACACACACACACACACGCGCGCGCGCGCGCGTTCCCTTGTTCCATTTCTTGTTTCTCTTCCCTCTGACACACAAACACTCGCTCTCTTTCTGCTCAGAGGGCGAGTTCAGACTCAAGGTTTTATTTTTTTCTTCTTCTTCATTGAAAATTCTGCTGAATTCACGTCGCGGCACACGGGGTAAAGGCGGCGCTGAATGGACTCGGGTTGTTTGGAGCAAAGCGAGCTGCTCTCTGTTACACAACCAGACCGTCCTCGCCATTTAAAAACCAACAGCACTGCACATTTGTCACAGAAACAACTGATGTTTACGTCACCGGGGGTTGAATTGTGGTTGTTGCGCGAGAGAAACCGGCTTTAGGACGTTGCAGCGGTGTGAAGTGACCCGTCTCAGCCCGAATCAAGGCGTCAGCTGTGGTGTTGTAGAACATAAGGCACACCACCTGTTTCAGCAGCCAATCAGCTCGTAGCAAAGTCAGCTGGTTGAAATGGAGGTGTTTTAGATGGAGGGAAGAGAAGAGACAGTCTCACACATTTGTTGCTATGGAAACGATTCGTCGTCAGGTGCCAGGCCACGGCCACTCTACAAAGTTCAAGTAAGTTCAAATGCAGCGGTGTAAACACTGCAGCAGCAGCTCTCAGTCACATGATCACCTGTGCGTACTGCAAAGTGCACGTTTGAGCTCAGCAGCCATTACTGCGACGGCGAAGGCCACGCACACATAGCATGAGCAGTTTTAACCACACTGAGCATGTGTCAGCGCGTGGGTACTGCTGATTGGCTGATACATGCGACCCTGTTTTACCCATGAGTTGCACATTAAACCAGAAAAAGCACCTTAGATGCTAAAGTTTGCTGTTTCAGACAGTTTCATACCCTTAATGTTGGTAAGTGTATCTCTCTATTTTGAGCATTTGGAGAATTAAAATGAATAAATAGATCATTTTAACGCAGAGCTGCTCTTTCTCAGCGCTCAGCCTGTTTCCTCACATCCTCTCAGTGTGACCTTCCCCTGAGCTGCTGTTTCTGTGATGATTCAGACTGTACTGAACATGTTAGGCCGCGGCGGACGGTCCTCGCTCAGAGATTTAACCCAAATCCCAGACGCAGCGGGTCGACCGCGGGGCAGGAAACCCACTCTGCACCCGGCAGCCAAAACCCAGCAGCTCCCAGTCGGTTTGTAGGTTTGGATTTAGATTAGACTTCTGGTCACCTGCCAGCGCCTCTGCTGCAGGACTGACTGACAGTCGGGGAAGCCCTGCTCAGGGTCCGGCTCAGCCTGTGAAAACAGTTGTGTAACGTCTTCAGCAGCTCTGGAGGAGCGTGGTGTCAGCGCCGGTTTCTTTAATAGATGATGTCATTATCGACCGACTCGCAGTTTGTTCCCTTATTTAATCATCTGGGTGATAAAATGTCAAAAATATGCTGATTATAATTTTAAAAGGAGCCAATAGAGCTTCAAATGTCCTGCTTCAGTCTGACCATCAGTCTGAAACCAGAGATACTCAGTTTACTGTATCAGTGTCAGAGCAGAGCAGAAATCAATCACAAAGCAAATTATTCATATTTTCTGCTAGAAGAATTACTAAAATGATGATTAATGGATTCTGAAACTTTAAAACTGTCTGAAAGAACAAAAACCCTGCTGCTTTGATTCAGTCTCAGCCTGAAGGTGTGGATTCAGTTGTGAAGCGTGCTCTGTCGTGGCTCTGGAAGGTTTAAAGTGATGCAGTAACGATGCTGCTGTGCTCTGTGCTGCAGTGTGTCGGCTGCACGCGGCTCCTCCACAGTTTTCCTCTAACGTGCTCATCTTGAAACTGGTTGTTTTTGGTGCAAACAGTGACAGTATGTCTTCCTGAACGAAAAGGTAAAACAACTTAGATTACGCACATAATGACTGACCTCTGTTGGGCCTCGAGCCGGAGGTTGAGCCGCTCCGCTCCTTTTGTTGTTGTTTAACAGTTATTTGTTTCATTGTCGTTTCCAGTCGTGGAGGATCCTGCTGTTCGGGGCTCTCAACCTGCTGTGCACCGGCTGTCTGCTGATGTGGTGCAGCTCCACCAACAGCATGGGTGAGCACGCGCACACACACGCACACACACACACACACACACGCACACACACACACACACACACGCACACACACACACACACACACATAAACAAACACTGTGACAGAGGGAGATGCAGATAGACACATGCAAACTGACACACACACACAGATGAGGACAGGCTGACACACTGAAAAACACACACTTTGAGGCTCGGACACAGACGTTAACATGTGGAGATACCTGTCTACACACAGTAAACGCAGATTGACAGTTACACACACGGAATCACGTGTGTGTGTGTGTGTGTGTGTGTGTGTGCGTGCGTGTATGTGCGTGTATGTGCGTGCATGCGTGCGTGCTCCAGCTTTACACACATGCACATGATTCAAGTCTTTAGGAAGTGTGTTAGCAGCGCTGTCTGACCACAGGGCTTCAGACTGATGCTACTACTGCTGCTGCAGCTGGTGTGTGTGTGGCTGTATATACTGTGTGCGCGTGTGTGTGTGTGTGTGTGTGTGTTTGGGGGGGTCACCTCAGTCAAAATATGGCATTTTAAAGGGCACGCTGAAGAAACAGAGTCCTTCACAGCGTCTATATTCACCCTCCGGTGCTACAACACAGAGAGCACATCTGTCATGTTGACAAGCACGTCTGTTTGTTTGTTTGTTTGTTTTTTCAGCTGCAATGACAGCAGAGCTGCAGAATAACACGAGCTTAAAAGATAAATCGGGTTTATAAGGACGAGTTTTTGTCTTCTAACAGCGACGATCAATCAGAGACGATCAGTCAGAGACGATCAGTCAGAGACGATCAGCATCGATCAGTCAGAGACGATCAATCAGAGACGATCAATCAGAGACGATCAGTGTCGATCAGTCAGAGACGATCAATCAGAGACGATCAGTCAGAGACGATCAGCGTCAATCAGTCAGAGACAATCAGAGACGATCAGTCAGAGACGATCAATCAGAGACGATCAGTCAGAGACGATCAGCGTCGATCAGTCAGAGACGATCAATCAGAGACGATCAATCAGAGACGATCAGCGTCGATCAGTCAGCGTCGATCAGTCAGAGACGATCAGTCAGAGACAATCAGAGACGATCAGTCAGAGACGATCAATCAGAGACGATCAGTCAGAGACGATCAATCAGAGACGATCAGTCAGAGATGATCAGCGTCGATCAGTCAGTTTCTCAGGCCTCTCTGTTCGTCTGCTGTTGCCTGATTGTTTTTAATTTGCAGAACAAACGTGAGAAGTCGACTAACGCGTCAGATTTGTTCGCCGTCACCTGCAGTTTATAACTTCCTGTCGTGGTTTTCATCCTGGTGCACGGTTTTAATGTCCTGCCGTGTGTCCGCATAACTTCAGCTCCGCTCCGGAAACTTAAAGTACTGAGAGGTTTGGGGCTTTAAAGATTTTGAATATGTGCATGAAATATCGTCTGTCAGTAGCTCCCACGAGTCTCAGCGTCGGTCTGAACCGCGAGAGTGTGTCTGTGTTGTGCGAGCTGAGGCGCGGCACTTAAAACCATTTCTCTGCCTCAGCTGAGCTGTCCGCTGGCTTCGCTGTGGACGATGTGACGAGCTTATATTTAGGACGCCAAAAGACACACACACACACACAGAGGCATGCACACACACATCCAAACAAATCCAAACTTCCAGACAGGAAGCAGTGCCCGCAGGTTGGGACGGATGATTTTCAAATTTCCAAATAGTCTGTAAACCATAAAAATCCCTTAATGATGCATTTAGGTCACATCCACACACACGTTCCGGAGCAACCTGTCTCTCTACCTGTCAACCTGAACGAGGCGGTGTGAGCCCCGCATACGGCTGTGCAGCGAGACGGCTGTGCAGCGAGACGGCTGTGCAGTGAGACGGCGTGTTTATGGTCAGCGAGGCTCATGTCTGCCACCAACATTAAATCCTCTCAGGGATGCCATCACTCAGGAAAACGTTGCCACGTAAAGAGCAACATGCAACCTTATCCCTGCTCGCCAGCGCTGCCTGCAAATACTGCAGCATAAACCTCACACACACACACGTGCTCACAGCGGCGGCGTCGGGTGTCATGCAGACAGGAAACGGAGGACAGGTATCGAACAAACGGGGGGAAGGCAACACCGCCGTCGATACTCGGCCCCAGATGAAGAACAACAGGAGCAGACAGCGGCCGTGTCTCAATACTGTCAGTCAGACCCCTCGTCCTGCAGGAAGTCAGTGAACGCACCACTCACACTGGAGGTTCACCTGTTAGGTGGTACCAGTACCAGGTACCAGTGTAGCCGAACTGGGGATGGTGACGGAGCGCAGGCTGTGTGAACGCGGTGGGCGGAGCCTCTCTGACGTCACCTGCCGGTTTCCTGAAGAGCAGTTTGAGGCTTATTGATGAGCTGATGAGTTAAACCGATGGCGAGCTAAGAGACGGAGCTCAGGTGGACTCACCCGTCACTCTAGGTAGCAATCCTGTTAATTATGAATAACTGACCACCTTAATTAGCCTCAATGAAACAATGAAACCTTATTTTACACGTCACCGCATTTCCCTCCCGCTCCGTGCTGAGCTAAAACAGCTTTAAATACTAACTTTGAAATGGTACATTCAGGTCTTTTTGACGCTTTTCACTCTTTATTATTCATATAAACAACACAAAGTTTAAATTAGAGTTCCTGCTCCTGTCCTGAGGTGTTACATACCTAACAAACATTAATTCAGATTAAAAAGATGCATTAAACAGAATCAAATTGGCTCTTTTGCAGGAAACACATCATATTTCTCCTCAGTTCAAAGTCTTTGCTTGAATTTCAGTGTTCGACGCAGCTCCTGTGATGTTTCCCACGTCAGTCAGTTGGAACCGTATGCGTACATCCAACGCCTCCAGAGCATTTCTGCCTATAGTTTAAATGAAGCATAACCCACATAAGTCTGTCCCCACACACACACATATGCACGCACACACACACACACATCCCCGTTGACCCCCCTTTGCAAGTCTAATACCATGTTCTAGAGCAACTGCCACACTGACAAAGCCTCATATGTACATACTGTACATGCACACAACACACACATGACACACACACACTCACAGCTCTGGCCCCATTAGCTCATGACTAACGGCTTAACAGACGTGTAAACACACACACATATACTACCATATACACACACACACACACACTGCAATCTGGTCCAATGTTCCTCTCTTGGCTGTCAGCCTGTTTGCAAACACACACGCACATGCACACACTTGCACGTGGCGGTATAGACTCCATACATGCCTTCCTTGTGCACTGAGGCGGTTAACCCTTTGTTGACCTGTGAAGCTGCCCACAGAGATAATCAGACTGCAGCTTATCCAGACCCACTGTTCCTAGTGTCATTTCCTGTGTGTGTGTGTGTGTGTACGTGTACGTGTACGTGTACGTGTGTGTGTGTGTGTGTGTGTGTGTGTGTGTGTGTGTATGTGTATGTACGTTAGTAAAGAAGAACGCGGGACCAGATTGCACTGTGTGTGTGTGTGTGTGTGTGTGTGTGCGCGCGTGCATCTTTTCCAGCCCACTGCCTGTGGAGGGAAGATGGTACAAACGTTCACAAACTTCACGCCGTTGTTTCACCTCGTTCTGGACTCTGACTGTGAAGCAGGTCAATGAAATGATCAAATGATCACCGTCATCAGATGCAGATTGCACCCACAGCCTCCATGTTGGAGCTGGAGATGCTTCTCTGAGCTGCAGGGATCAGCTTTACCACTTGGATGCAGCAGAGCACGCACAAAGTGCAACATGGCTCATTGTCGCCATTGCAGTCCCGTTGAAGTTGTGTTTGAAGCCACCTGATGAGTCCAATAATCGATCGGGTTCGTTCTCCACCGCCTCCTGATGCAGTCTCTGGCTCTGCAGCTGCTGCGTGCTCCACTTCACATGCAGCGACCGCTGCGTGAGCAGACGGCGGCTTCCTGCTGCAGCTGCACCACACGTTAGCTGCGCCGCTCGAAACTAAGAGCTGAAACAGGCTGAAAGCATCATCTCAGCAGAAATATATTGATTAGTGCAGCTTTAATTAATGCACGATTGAACATTAAGATGTTTAGTCAACAATCCCATATTTATTGATTAGCTTGGATCCATATCTTCAGCCAGAGTTAATAAAGTGGCTTCCTGAGGGTTGACTCACTGATTAACGGGACTCATCCAACTAAAGGCTGTGTGTGTGTGTGTGTGTGTGTGTGTGTGTGTGTGTGTGTGTGTGTGTGTGTGTGTGTGTGTGTTTCCGAATGTGAGTGCACACTAAGGTATAGTTGTGTATCCGTCCATCTGTGTCTGTGTGTGTGTGTGTCTAAGTGCTGTTTAAGCAGAGTCGTTGTTGCACTGTGGCTGAAACACAAGCTGATGATGAATCTACAGAACTGTGTGTGTGTGTGTTTGATGTTGTGTGTGTGTTTGATGGTGTGTCTGTGTGTGTGTCTGTGTGTGTGCGCGCAGTCAGTCCGTTCCTCCCGTATCAAATTGTGCAGTGGACAACTGGATCAGTTTTCAGCCTCTTACAAAGTGAAGACATCAGCTTTTTGTCTCACCGGACCAAACACACACACACACTCACTCACTCACTCACTCACTCACTCACTCACTCACTCTCTCACACACACACACACACACACAGTTGCAGTTTAGGAATCTGTGTGTCCGTCTGTCTTTCTCGTTCCCGTTTTTCCTGCTCCAACACACACAGACAACCCAACCCCTCTCTCTCTCTCTTTCTGACACACACACACACACACACACACACACACACACACCTCGCTGCTGTCTTTCACCTTAACTCACCTCTCTCTCTCACCTGTCTCTCACCCCTGTCGGTATCTCAACACTGGTTGACCCCACCCTCCTGTCGCCTCCTCTCCTCCAGCTGATGGATGGATGCACAGTCCTCCACCTCCACCCACTACATCTGTGTGTGTGTGTGTGTGTGTGTGTGTGTGTGTGCACTAAAACCTGTCCAGATCAGTCAAACCTCAGGTCAGGTGACCCTATAATTACAGTAGTTAAGCATCGACCTATGATCTGCATGTGATGCGTTCAGGGGATGTCTGTAATTACAGCATCATCTCTTCTCATTGGTCGAAAACAGCGTTTCAACATGATTCCATTGGAAATCAGCAAATATGATGGTGTGTGTGTGTGTGTGTGTGTGTGTGTGTGTGTGTGTGTGTGTGTGTGTCTCCAGCTGTTTTTTGGCCCAGAGCAGCAGTGAGAAACCAGGTCAAGTGTCTGTTCCACAGACGAATAAACACACCTCCTCCTCCTCTCTTCAGCTTTCTGCTCCTCATCCTCGTCAGAGATGGAGACTGAACTAGTGGTGTGAGTGTGTGTGTGTGTGTGTGTGTGTGTGTGAGTGTGTGAGTGTGTGTGCGTGTGTGTGCGTGTGTGAGTCAGATTTTAGGAGAAATGTTCAGATAAATAGAGAGTTACCTGTTCAGTTACCTGCCTGTGAGATATTTCTTTAGGATATTCATTCAGTATAATATCTGTATGTGAGAACACACGCACACACGCACACACACAGAGCGTAACATGAATCAGACGCTCTTTGTGTTATTTATTTTATGTCTGTGTTGTGTTTTGTGTCGGCATCGTGTTGTTTGTGTGCATATCCATGGGTTTGTTTGTTTCTCGTCCAGAGACGGTGCACATGTGATCTGAGCTGTGTGTGTTTGTGTGTGTTTGTGTGTGCAAGTGTGTGTCTGTGTGCGTGTGTTGTCCCCAGGCTCTCGGTGTTCCTGTGTGTCAGAACACAGCTGGTGAAGCAGTCCGTCCCACGGGGGCCTGCAGTACAGCCGCCACACACTCACATTAACCCTGTGTGTGTGTGTGTGTGTGTGTGTGTGTGTGTGTGTGTGTGTGTGTGTGTGTGATCAGCTCTTCTTACTCCCCAAACAGCCACCACATCTGCTTTGCTCTCTGCTTTGCACCTAAACACACATTAACGGTGTCTGAACCCACTTTAAAGGCACAATGCAAGAAATGGTAATCGTTTATATCAGACGTTTATTGACGTATTTCTCTCTGAAAAACATGAAAAACATGAAAAAAACATGTTATCATGATACAAAAACAGGAAGAGCAGCAAATCCTCACATTTTAGAAACTAGAACAAGTGAATTTTTGGACTTTTTGCCTAAAAACGAAGCCCAGACTGTTTCCTGTGTGAGGAAACTGACACTGAACCTGCGCCGAGTGATCAGAGTTTGATCTGTTATCGATTAGTCTTGACTGACTGCTGCAAAGCTGAATGTTTGATGTCAGGATACGATTCAGTGGTTGGAGTGTTTTGCACCTCAGACGTGAGGAGGAGAGTCATCAGGACTGAGCTGCGGTGTTCTCGTGTTTCCTGGTTTTTGTTTTGCTCTTCTAAAACAGACGGAGGCGACTTTAAAGCTTTAATTCCTAAACTGGGATCTGTGACACAGGAGACCCTGAACATAGCACCACGTCCCAATGGCAGCTTTGTCTCAACAGATGATGTTACATTGATTATCATCAGTGGGGGGGCAGGGGGATGCAGGGTCAGGGTGCAGCAGTGTGGGGGGGGGGGCATTAAGTCGGGGTCGGCAGCGGCAGCGTGTTTGGTTTAACGTATCGCTGCCAGCTGCCTCCCAAATCCCACGTGGAGACACGAGGATCCCTCTGAGTTCACAAATGGACGCAGCGAAGCTTCGGTCTGGTTTCATATCGACAGACGCTGCTCGTCGTATCAGAGGATGACGAGCTGTGTGTGTGTGTGTGTGTGTGTGTGTGTGTGTTAACCATGTAGACATGCTTGTTTTTGTGTGTCCTCACACACGTGTCCATTATTGATGAGAGCGTTTCATCACCTACTGTTTAATTTAGTCTTTTGTCAAACGTCTGTGTTGGAATCGTCATAGTTGAGTAAATCTGGTTATTTTACCTTAACAGCTGCTGGCGAGCCCAGTTTCAGTCAGTTAAAGCTGTTGATGTTTGTGTTTTTCAGTCCGCAGACTTCTTTAAACATCAGTCGGTCTGGAGCCCAAACTATGAACTGATCATTTTATTTGTCGCTTGTTTGACAAAGATTCGTTCTTACCATCAGCTCTAACAGCCCGCGTCCGTCTCTTCATCCAACCTGCATGTTGCACAGCGCTCCCAGCCAATCACAGCCTCAGTCTGCTGCAGGGTTGAACCAACAGTTAAAGATCTCCGTGGAAACGGTTCAGGTTGCGCAGCTTTAGCTTCACAGCTAGCAGCCACAACCTGAACGATGTGAGACAACATTTAAACTTGTTTGGGAGATGTTTCACCTCTTCCTGTGGTCGTAGGAGTCCATCTGCACTCTGAGTGTGTGTGTGTGTGTGTTTCTGTGTGTTTGTGTTTGCATGTTATTATTAATAAACACTGTTGTGATCACTAGTTTCTGTGTTCATGCCCTCAGTCAGTATGTGTGTACGTTTCTGTCAGGTCTGCAGTTCCTTCATTAATACTCGTCTGTGTGTTAAGACAGCTACATATACTGTAAGAGTGTGTGTGTGTGTGTGTGTGTGTGTGTGTGTGTGTGTCGCCCTCAGGTCCAGTCTCATGTTTCTCCCTCAGTGGTCAGCAGTGTCAGCGTTGGGCAGAGTTCCCAGCCTCCTCTCCTCCTCCTCTTATATCATTTCATCCTTCATCCTTCTGTCGCTGGTTCATCTGTTCCTCCTCTTCCTCCTCCCCCTCCTCCTCCCCCTCTTCCTCTTCCTCCCCCCTCTACCCCTCCTCCCCTGGGGGAAGCCTCCTCCACCGCAGCAGTTGAGGCGTTCGATAAAGCTTTTGGTTACATCTGCAGCACATAAGAGCTGACCTGACACCACGACCCACTGTGTGTGTGTGTGTGTGTGTGTGTGTGTGTGTGTGTGTGTGTGTGTGTGTGTGTTCTGGGTCTCACTTTACTGTTTACCGGAACCAGTGACACTAAGCTGCTATTTGCTGTGGATTGCTTTATTCATCTCCTGTGTGTGTGTGTGTTCCTGTGAGTTTGATACCAGAGTATGAAGAAAATCTGACTTTTTAAATAAATCAAACCAGGTGCAACACATAACATGCAGAGAGTCGAGGATGTTCATTGTTCTCTGCCGTGTCACTTCCTGTTTCTCTGCAGACATGCAGCTGTTTGCTGGCAACTTGTTTTTGATTCTTCGCCAGATAATTTGTAGACAAACCTTTGGTGCGAGAACTGAAATGTTGGAGAACTGGCTGCAGAGAAGAACCCTGGAGCTTTATTAAAAACATTCATGTTTACGTCAACGATTGACCACAAACTGGTCACAAAGCAGCCGACAGCACAATAAAACTGAGTGATTTCTGCTTAAATCTGAGCTGAGGTGTGTGTTTCACCTCGGTGATGCACGTCTTATTGCCGTTGTCAGCTCTTCTCTGTTTATAAAATCCAAACTGCAGCCAGACATTTAGCTTATACATTTCAACTGAGGCTAACTCGTCTCGTTGGCTGGAAAAGAGCAAATATTAAAAGGCGAATCTCCAGGATATAATGAGCTCATAATATCAGATCATTCAAAAAGATGGTATACTGTGAAACTGATGCAGTAATTCAGCTGGTTCTGTTCTTGGTCTCGCTCACTCTCCGGTGGGTTTGAGTGTTTTTGTGTCCCGTCACCTCACGATGCGGCACATGGTTCCAGAGGGAGAGCTTGGAGTCAAGCGGTTGATGCGATCAATCTCCGCTGAACAGATGCGTGCCCTCAGACCCGTTGTCATGTGGCGGTTTTAGATAACGAAGTTGGAATCAGATATCGCCGTTACTCATGGGGCGGTTACAGGCGGACCCAGTCACGAGATGCTGTTCGCGCAGCTGTTCAACAGTGAAGAGTCCGTTATTATAAGTTCACCAAGAACTGTGTGTGTGTGTGTGTGTGTGTGTGTGTGTGTGTGTGTGTGTGTTTGGGCTGCTCCTCTGCAGACAGCATTAAATATTCATCCTCCTGCTCGTATTTCTCCTCTCTCATCTGTCTGTTCACCCCTCGCTTCCTTCCTTCCCTTATGCCTCCTCCTTCCTTACTTACTTTGTTAAAGTCCTCATATATCCTTCTCACTTCCTTCCCTTGTTCTTGTTCATCTCCTCCTTCCTTTCTGTTGCTGTGTTAAAGTGAATGAAAGTGGGAGGGAATCATCGAAGTGACACAAATGAGGTTAAAGGAGGCGCAGAAGGAAAAGAGAGGATGAAACTGATGAAACCTCCTCTCCTCTCCTCTCTCCTCTCTCCTGTCTCCTCTCTGTCTCTCCTCTCTCTCTCGCCTCTCCCTTCTCTCCTCTCCTCTCCTCTCCGCTCCTCTCTCGTCTCCTCTCCTCTCCTCTCTCCTCACTCCTGTCTCCTCTGCCCTGTCTCCTCTCTCCCTCCCCTTCTCTCCTCTCCTCTCCTCTCCTCTCCTCTCCTCTCCTCTCCTCTCCGCTCCTCTCTCCCCTCTCCTCTCCTCTCCCTCTCTCCTCTCTCCTGTCTCCTCTGTCCTGTCTCCTCTCTCCTCTCCCCTCCTCTCCCCTCTCCTCTGCTCCTCTCTCCTCTCCTCTCCTCTCCCTCTCCCTCTCTCCCTGTGTCTCCTCTAGCCCTGTCTCCTCTCTCCTCTCCCTTCTCTCCTCTCCTCTCCTCTCCTCTCCTCTCTCCCCTCTCTCTCCCTATCTCCTCTGTCCTGTCTCCTGTCTCCTCTCCTTCTCTCCTCTCCTCTCCTCTCCTCTCCCCTCTCCTCTCTCCTGTCTCCTCTGTCCTGTCTCCTCTCTCCTCTCCCCTTCTCTCCTCTCCTCTCCTCTCTCCTCTCTCCTCTCTCCTGTCTCCTCTGTCCTGTCTCCTCTCTCCTCTCCTCTCCTGTCTCCTCTCTCCTCTGTCCTGTCTCCCTCTCCTCTCCTCTGTCCTGTCTCCTCTCCTCTGTCCTGTCTCCTCCCCTCTCCTCTCTCCTCTCCTGTCTCCTCTCCTCTCTCCTCTCCTCTCTCCTCTCCTGTCTCCTGTCTCCTCTCCTGTCTCCTCTCCTGTCTCCTGTCTCCTCTCCTGTCTCCTGTCTCCTCTCCTCTCTCCTCTCCTGTCTCCTCTCCTGTCTCCTCTCCTCTCTCCTGTCTCCTCTCCTGTCTCCTCTCCTGTCTCATCTCCTCTCTCCCTGCTCTCCTCTCCTGTCTCCTCTCCTGTCTCCTGTCTCCTCTCCTGTCTCCTCTCCTGTCTCCTCTCCTCTCCCTGCTATCGATCATTTCTGAAAACAAGCTTACGAGGGATTTTATTCCTTCATTCTGTTCTAGTATTAAGTTCGAACCCACATGTAAATGTAAGTGTGTGTGTGTGTGTGTGTGTGTCAGTGTGTGTGTGTGTGTGTGTGTGTGTGTGTGTGTGTGCGTGCGTGGCGTGTGTGTGTGCGCATGCCTTTATGTCAGTACATGTGTTTATATCTTCATTTGTGTGTCGTCCTGTTTGGTTGTTGTGGGTTTTTATGTTTTTTGAAGTAGTTGTACTTGTCACTGATGTACTGTTATTGTGTGTGTGTGTGTGTGTGTGTGCGCGTGTGTGAGTGTGTGTGTTAGACAAGACTAATGTCCCGTCTGCTCTGTTTGTTGCTCTGGTATCACATCCACACGTCCTCTGGGTGTCAGTGTTTGTAAGCAGGAGATTTATAAAGGAATTGAACCCGTTTCTGTGTGTGTGTGTGTGTGTGTGTGTGTGTGTGTGTGTGTGTGTGTGTTGCGGTGTATATGTAAACCTATCTGAGCACAGCGAGGGGAAATATCAGCCCAGGTATTGATTGGTCCGGCCTGTTTCAGGGTCACTGTGATGTCAGCGTTTGTATTATTATTGCTTTTATTGTCTGCTGCTTTTAATTCAACACAACACGGTGACATCAGACCTCATCGACCGCTGCGGAGAGACGAGCCGCTGCAGATCACAATAACAGGACACGGCGAAGGAAGGCAGATGTTAAACAGCATGTAGAGCTGTGGGCATTAAACACAGATGATAATTAATAAACATCCACAGATCCGTCTGCAGCGCTGCACATCAGACTCTGAGCTGCTGCTAGCGTTAGCATTAGCTTCCAGATGATAAGTGAGGGAAGAAAGTTGTATTTTTAGCAAAATGCGCAGCAGCATGAGTGGCAGCATGAAGAGTTAATGGTGCTGCAGCTGTTATGGATCCCACACCTTCTTGACAACACACAGCTCGATGCTACGCTAGCAGACGTCAGAGGGATTTGCCTGGACCTGAATTCATGGATGCATTTGTACAAATTCAGCATCTGGCGATGTTGAACTACATGATTTTGTTGCTGATTCAGGGGTTTTTCACAGCTGAAGCTAACAGCAGCCGCTGGCCTCTCGCTCAGGAAGTGGAATTACTGAAAGACGGAGCAGGTTCACCTCAGCCCTGGTGCTGTCTTGGTGTCATATTAGAGCAAACGTGCTGTATTTGCTGCTTTGATATGCATCCTGCTTCGAGCCGTGTGTGAGTGCAGCATGCAAAGCAGTGGGATTCATAATGAGACGAGCAGCTGACTAAAGATGGTTTTAAACCTGAAAGTTAGTTTGGGGCCTGGCTATGTGCTGGCACTACACACACGTACATACTTGGAGAGTCTGTCCTCATAGAGCTGCAACACAGAGGCATAAACGTTTCCTCTAGTGTCTGTCTCTCTCTCTGTCTCTGTCTGTCTGCAGAGGCACAGACAGGCTGACAGTGGCTGCTAACGGCTGTTAGCGCTGACCAGCAGCCCTGCAGCCCTGCAGTCAGTCAGTCAGCCAGTCAGTCAGTCTACAGCCTGTCCTCCTGATGCATTTTGCACATATACTGAAAGGGTTTCAGCAGCATTTCAGGTTGTAGCTGTTTCCCTTTAACGCGAAATATAAAAAATGTATTTGTTTTTGTTTATTTTGTGATTTTAGGCTGATGTTTTCCTTCTTTTACTGTCTGTTAGTCTCTCACCGCCGTTAGCGATCCTCTCTCTCTCCCTCACTCATTCACTTTCCCTCAATCTGCCCATCTGTATTCATGTCTGTCACCCTGTCTATCTGTCCTCCACACTCTCTGTCTCTGCCCGTCTATCTGCCTCTGTTCGTCTGTCTGTCTGCCTGGGCCTCTCTCTGTCAGGATTACATGGCGTCAGGTTGGCCAACATGGACGCCGGTGGTGGGGAAACAAAATGTTCCTCTCAGCACAAAGCCGCTCTAATCCGCTCTCCTCATCCCCCACAGCAGAGCCTGATTACAGAAAGCTGGTTGGTGGGCATTAAGACAGACAGTTAGCAGACAGACAGGCAGAAGGACAGACAGACACCCGGCAGCGCTGCAGCGAGCATTTAAGCCAGGCCAGTTGGCTAACACCAACTCTAGATAGATGGCTGGTTAACCGACTGATTAGTTAATTGGCTTGTTGGCCGCCTCACTAATTAACCCACTGACTGGCTAACTGACCCCTCGGCTTACCTGACGGCTGATTGGCTGCCGGCCACGTCGCTGTCCAGGTAATTGACTCAGTGAAAGCCCGACTGACTCTCTGCACAGCTGATTCAGTGACTTGCTAACCTTATGACCGGGTCAGCGGCGAAGGACGAGTGTTACTGCACAGAAGCTTCAAAGTGTTGGTTCAATATTTCTTTGATCAAATCCAATAAAAGAAAATTTACACCTCCA
This sequence comes from Datnioides undecimradiatus, assembly GCA_008933995.1. Lineage (NCBI taxonomy): Eukaryota > Metazoa > Chordata > Actinopteri > Lobotiformes > Datnioididae > Datnioides > Datnioides undecimradiatus. The sequence goes on along the minus strand of WARS01000086.1, from coordinate 1,427,092 downwards.
GGGTTGAGGGGGGTATTAGTGAGGGAGTGATGCCCAGAAAGAGTGCTCCTGCCTGGGGCACAATCCTGAGGCATCCCCCTGCCTGTCTCTGGTTCTCACTCAGAGTACCTGGGGCAGGAAGCATGAATGTTTTAAAGCTCCTTAACTGCCTCCATGAGCTGTCGACCATGCGGGTGATAAATGAGACAAATGAGTTGGTCAAACTACAAAAACTAACTTCCTGCTGTTTTTAAAACACCGGCGTGTTTGAGTGTCTGCAGTTTTCTTTTCTGTCGTCAGTTTAAACACCAGGCGCTCAAACTAAAGCAGGGTTACTCCAGCCGAGTTGAGTTTTCAGGGGTGCAGTGTGTTTATAACATGCAGATTCAATTTTAATTCTTTGTCTTTCTGTTTTGTTGTTTCAGCCTTAACCGCCTACACATACCTCACCATCTTCGACCTCTTCAGGTGAGTTCTGCTCCTTGGAGAGCACCTAAATACTGAATTTATCAGTTTTAATAATAATAAATAATCAATGTCCAACATTTACTCATTGTTCCTAAATGATACTGATATAAATAAGATGATTCCTCTGCAGAAAAGAGTTGGTTTAATTCAAACAAAGACTGTTTAAAGGCACCGTGTCTGCCTCTGACATGCAGTTCTTTTAATAATCACTGAATCTTTCATACAGCAAACAAACACGCGTCTGGTTCGTGTTGCACCATCAGACGTGACATAACATGAAGTCGGCTCAGCTGTTCTGCTGTTTTGATGGAGCGTCATGAAATATTAAATCTGACATTATAATGAATAAAAGATAAATTAAACAGGGGGTGAACTTCAGCTGACCTCCCTGCTGTTTCTGCTTCCTGGTTGTCCGTCACCTGTCTCACACCCACTCCGGTCTGTCCTGCAGTTTGATCACCTGTCTCATCAGCTCCTGGGTGACCATGAAGAAACCCAGTCAGGTCTACTCCTTCGGGTGAGTAACGTTTCTCACGTCTGAGGAAACATCCGCCTCACTTTCACCTAAAAGTCAGGAGGGTGGACGCACCTCAAACATCAAACACGCCTGCAGCACTCTGAACTGAATCCTGTCAGGCTGCAGCTGCAGCATCACGGCGTTAACGATGAACGATGCATGATCTGTTTCTGTTTTGCTCAAAATCCATTAAATTATCAATTTTAGAGATTAAATTGTAAGTTGTCTGGAGATCACGAGGGAAAACAGTAACACTCTGACCAGCACTGGCTCCTCGTCACAGCTGCATCCACTGAAACACTAATAGGAGCGAACACGTCTCATTATCCAGTGAATCAACCTCGTTTAACTGTTAACAAGTAAACGTTGGGGATGAAATGGTGTTTCCCAGCAGTCTGTGCTGGTGTTTCCCAGCAGTCTGTGCTGCAGCAGGTAAACAGGTTGAAGAAGAAGAGAACGTCACAGTGACGGAGACAAAGACTGTAAAGTAGCAGCAGCATGAAAGTAGACGACAGAGAATCTGTTAAACAAGACGACTGTGCAAAAGCAAAACTGTGACGTCACAAGCGAACAGGCGACAGGTGAGACAGAACACACTCACACACACACTCACACACACTCACACACACACACACGTTGGATGCTGTGCAGCAGTCTGCAGATTTCACTTCTTGATGATGTTAAACAATGAAACTGATGCTGTGGATTGATGAGAGGAGGTCACCTCACGTTTCACGTCCTTCAGCGTGCAGTTGTGTTTAAATGACGGTAAAACATCAGGTAGACGCAGCAATGTTGGTGTTAGGTCAGTAAGGGTTTGCACAGAGCTGCCGTTAAAGAACTTTGAACTTGAGCTTTACTTCCTGTTTGCTGAAGAGTGCCATTTGCAAAAAGGAAAACTGAAATGAGTGAAAACAACAGACAGAACAGAAAAAGGTCAAACACAACCCTAATACCCTTTAGCTTAGCTTAGCGTATCTTAGATTAGCTTAGCATAGCATGAAGACTGCAAGTGGTGGAACTACCTTAGATTAAGATTACACTCAAACTGATGAATTCATTAGAAAATGTTTTCTCTTCAAAGCGTCTGAAAACATGAACAACGTCCTGAACAAAGACAAACAAAGCTTCAGTCTCATGAGTCTGAGTCTGAGCCGTGACGACTCGTTGTTCACGTCACTGACTCACCTGTGGTTTATGTACCTGACATGCTAATCAGTGTGTGAAGATCCTGAGTCACAGCTCCATCTGTGTTTGTTTATGTGCTGTCGTTCATCACACACACACACACACACACACACACACACACACACACACACACACTGTAAACACAGATGTACTATCGACAGAAAAGCTTCTATTACTGTTGTCGGGATCATCTGCACGGGCCGTAGACACACGAGCATCAACTAACACGCAGCGTGTGTGTGTGTGTGTGTGTGTGTGTTTCAGTGAACTGGACAAACTGTATTTGCAGCTGACAGGTGACCTCTGACCTTTAGGTGTGGAAGTATGGTGATCAAGTGGAAATCTGCTTTTCAGCTTCACTTGGCTCTTATAATACGTGTGTGTGTGTGTGTGTGTGTGTGTGTGTGTGTGTGTGTCTTAATGGCCTGCCAGTAACAGAACAATGGCTCAGCACCAGGAGAGACCGGCCGTCCAGGAATTAGTCTGATCCACCTCAGCTCAGCTTCACATCGTACTTACACACAGTCTGGGCAGCCCTTTCTACTCAGATTACTTTCTTAAGGCTGTAATCTTTTACTGCTTGATGCAGATGTGATGCCTGAGCGCTGACCTGAAGGGACCAGGCTTCGAGCATCAACATGTTTGTTTATTTTCATCGGTTCATGCATTTTTCTCAGTTTTGGGGCAAGTTTCATTCACAAAATCATCGACTGAAGAGTAAAAGAAGCGTTAGCTCGCTGCGGAGCTTCTACACACACATGTAACAACATCAGCAGCGCATTAAGGACCAAAACAGTTCTAAATCTTTAACAGAACAGCTGTGGATGTGTCAACAAAGCAGCCGTCGTCAGGCAAAGTCTAATTTAGCTGCATCTCATTATGTTTTCTGCAAACATCTTAAAGCTTTATTTAATTCAGGTTAATGATTTAAATCACTGACGGCATTAACGGGTGTCCCCCGGCGTCCCCCGGCTGGAAAACAGCGAGGAAGACGACGACACGAGTCCTGCAGACGGCAGGTTTTCTGTGTGGCGCCCGTATAGATTAACCACAGGCTGTTGGCTGTGCAGAGCGTGCCCTCTGACCCGGCAGCACGGAGGCGATCGGGCCAAACGGCGGGCAACAAGTGTTTGGAGGTTGTGTGTGTGTGTGTGTGTGCGTGTGTGCATGCGCCGTATCCTGCAGATCCAGTAAACATAGCCAACCCATTAACCTGTAGGTGTCTGCTCATGGCTCATCAGATGGACAAACCGTCTCAAACATGCACAGACGCACAAAACACGGGAGAAGGGGGACGATGTCTTATAACACACACACACACACACTCTTACAGTATATGCAGCTGTCTTAACACACAGACGAGTATTAATGAAGGAAAATCAGCGGTGCATCGTGGGTCATGGCTTATTCTGACGCACGTATTGCTGCAGGCTCAGGTTTAACAGATGCAAATGGAGTCAAACTCAGGGCAGATAAACTGATTTTTGCACCAACGCTGCAGCTGTTTCATTATCTGCAGAGCTGATGTGACCTCACTCGACACCCTGCATGTGTGCGCTCCCACCACCTTTGCATAAATCCGTAATATGCTTCACTTCGCTCGGGCAGACGCTCTCGGTTTTAGTGGTGTAATGCTGCCGAGGAGCGACAAGGCCATCGGATCGCTGACAGTCAGCGTCAGGTTTAACCCCCACGAGCGCAGCCGAGCGCCCTCTGAGACAAAGCTGCTCATCCTGGACAGACTGTGACAGGATCGGCCCTGTGACCGCAGGACAAGGTCACAGGGTCAGCAACAGTTAGAGCCGCCGAACGGCCCCGGTGTTTGTAGGCCTGTGACGGTCGTGATAGATTTACAGTCGTTAAGGCTCCATCCTACTTTTTCTTTGTTTAATGCCACTACAGCGAAATACTGATCTCATATGAGCTAAAACAACATTTTCTATTCCCATCTGTTTCCTGAAGCTGCTCTAATTTAAAAACATGTTTATTTACTTTAACATGCATGCACACATGCATATTCACTGTTAATCCAAACAGAAAATTGCAGTTTATTCAGAATGTAATACATGTAATTCAGTTTTGACGAAGTTGGTAAAATGGAATTCAGATTGCTTTGATTGGCCTTCAGCAGGCAGGTGGTTTTCTAACAGCAGTGGTTGAAACATGTCTTAAATCGAGCTGTAGCGACAGCTAACAACAAGTTAAGGCACTCAGCTTCACACCCCACTGTTTCCTGCTTGACATCTTTCCCAGTGTAGACTTTATATCAGGCTACGTTCACATGCACAAGTAAGAAACTGCTGCAAAGAGATTTTAAGGTGCGTGGGTGTTAAAAGCACTTTTCTGATCTCAGCAGGTCGTGTTCCTCCTCTTTATCCTCTGTCTGGGTGGAAATCTGGTGTTTTGGTGCTCAGGGCTGCTTGAAGACAGTTTGACATGAGCTTAATAGTCCTGCAAACTGAGGCAATGGTGCGTTCAGGGACCGGTCTGCAAGACGGTAAAAAACAATGCTAAAGAGGGAGTTGGCTAACTGTTAGTGCTCACAGGCTAACGGGGCAGCGTGTTAGGGAGAGAAACAGCTGCTGCTGCTGTTGTTGTTGTTGTTCTTCTCCTCCTTCTTCTTCTCCTTCTTCTTCTTTGTTGTCACCGTCTCAGTGTGGTTGACTCCATGTCTCCCTCTTTGTCTCCAGATTTGAACGTCTGGAGGTTCTGGCAGTGTTCGCCTCCACTGTTCTCGTCCAGCTGGGAGCTTTGTTCATCCTGAAGGAGAGGTGTGTACTTCTCCATCACACACACACACACACACACACACACACACACACAGTAACACATTCATCAGTGTTAGATTTAAGATCCCACGTCTGTATCTGTGTCTCTGTCTCTTCTGTCCCACTCTCTCTGTCTCCCTCGATTAAAATATCAATTATTCCCTTTGCGTGACTCGACATCGCAACAACAGAATGAATATTTCCAAAGCTACACACAAAATATTCCCGCTCGTCTCTTTTGTCTGCGTCGTCTGCTCCACTCAGGGTGCATGTTTTTCTCTCGGCAAATCAAACAATCTGAAAAATGCAATAATTGGACCCCGGGACAGTCTCGCCTCATCTGCGCAGATTTAATGTTTTAATTTCATGTATCCCAGATTATTCAGAAACGGTCCTGAACAGTGTTTTAGCCTCTGTGTGTATGATCTCTTTGTGTTTTTGAAACATTAAGTCATCCACAAAGATCCTGCTTGTGATTGATTTCCTCGTTTTCATCCACTCGCATTCATTTTTACTATTAAATATATAAATAAATAGACGAACTAATCATGTTGTATGATGAACGACGCTGCATGTATGAAATTATATGAAAGAAGTAGGAAAGAGGAAGTGGTTTCCATCTTAAAACACAGGAGAAGTGTCTGAGCCCAGTTTAAAATCAATTAAATGTAAAAAATACAAATTTTAACGTTTACCTGCAATAACTTCATTCAGGTGAAGTCTGAGGTCAGAGTCCGAGGTGATGAACACCTGGAGACACACTGATGTAGCATGCTGCTGCTGCTAGCTAACTATGTCATCTTAGCTCTGTGCTGCTAACAGCTGGGCACTGATCAGTGGCTGGATGTGATTGGTTGAAACTGGTGTGTATAAGATGATGTCACACATCACATTTTGATTTACAGCTGGAAAATGTCAGATTTTCATGTGACGACAAAGAAACGTGAGCTGAGATCTGATCTGAACGAGTTACAGAAGTGTGTGTGTGTGTGTGTGTGTGTGTGTGTGTGTGTGTGTGTGTGTGAGTGAGTGAGTTCTTTTACGGCTTTGGGATTGTCACTGCCATGCTTTGTCTGTCATTGTGACACACACACACACACACACACACACACACGTACAGACACATACACACACACCTCCAGGCGCCCTGTGCGGGGTTGTCTTGCGGTCAGCTCTCGGGGGGGGGGGGGCGTCTGCAGATGAACGTGTTAGCAGGCGGAGTGCTAACTGCTTGACGTGTGTGTGTGTGTGTGTGTGTGTGTGTGTGTGTGTGTGTGTGTGTGCGCAGTAGCTTTCACATGTTTCTCAGTGACTCAAACTGACTTGTTGTTCTTTAACATAACACGCTGGCTTCTGATTGGCTGGCAGGTGATCATTAAACTCATCAGATCAACAGCTTCAGTCACTGACTTTCAGTAACAACTCACAGGTAACCATAGCAACAGCAGTGATGCTGCGTTAGCCATTTTTTAATTCTCACGTCACTGCTGTTGGTGTTAGTGTGATTTAGCTGTTTTAGATGCTCTAATGCATGATGTTAATTATCAGGCATAATATCCAGGCTTTAGATAATTCATTATTCCTTAATAGTTAATTAATAAAATTAATAGGAAGCAGACCACAACACAGACATCTCCACTGGCTGTATAAGTTAAGGTATACAGTTTTATTGCATCATATGCTGCTTTTATTTATATCATTTTTCATTATTAATGCACACAAACACTCATTTTCATACTTGTGGTTGTTAACTCAGTGTTAGAGCTTTAACTAAACCCTGCAGAGGCTCTGAAGACGCAGAAGAAGACGGGGAACGTTTGTCTCCCTCTTTGTGCTTTTGTCTTTGTTTTGCCAATTCCCTGCATGAGGGAAACACACACACACACACACACACACACACACACACACACACAGGAGTAAGAGTGCCAGCCTGTACAGTACAGAGCATGTCATGAATGGCTCAGTGGGGCAGCAGCACAGAGACAGGAGACAGACAGGACTCTGTGTGTGTGTGTGCGTGTGTTTGTGTGTGTGCATGCGCGTGTGCCATTTTGCTATTTCAGGTGTGTGTGTGCGTGCCATTGGAGTGTGTGCGTGCGTGTGTTCGTGTGTGTTAATGTATTTCCTGTTTTCTCTCTCTGTTTGTTCGCTCCTTGTCTCCTTTCATTCACT